>JAUEKZ010185235.1:0-13014 GCA_031471865.1 Melibe leonina | reverse complement strand
AAAATTCATAACTTTGTTATTTATTGTCCGATTTTGATGAAATAAATGTTGTTTTTCATGTTGTCACAAGACCAGTCTGATTACATTGTTGTATTTTAGATATCTGCTAAATGAAAAAATTGTTTGTGATACCTACTTCACAACGTTATGAGTCTACACACTACACACTTCACAACACACGTCAGAGCCAGTAAGTCGTGCTGTACTCACCTGTCGGCCCACTGGTTCATTTTGGCGGACACACCGTCCTTGAGCATGGGGATGTGACCCAGCAAGGGCCAAGGGGTCACAGGGAACGGGGGGACGTTCTTGGGTAACCCCTTCCGCATCCTGAAATACAGGAAGAGCAGAGCCAGACCCAGCACCACAAACACCACGGCAGGAAGACTGCCGGCATTGTCGAACAACTGGAACAGCATTCTTGCACCTGACCTCACACTCTCACTGTCGATGTTTCTTGGTGGCCTGATGTGTTAGGATTTTTGTGAGTTGTCAAACAACTGGGACATCATTCTTGCACCCGGCCTCACACTTACTGTCTGTGTTGCTTGACGATTGTCTGTTATGTTAGGGTTATTGTGAGTTATCGAGCAACTGGGACAGCATTATTGCACCCGGCCTCATACTTACTGTCTGTGTTGCTTGATGATTGTCTGTTGTGTTATGGTAATTGCGTGTTATCGAGCAACGGGGACAGCATTCTTGCACCTGGCCTCACTGTTGGTCTCGCTTGGTTGCCTCTGCTGAGTTAGGATTTTACTGGAAGTCTAGAATAGCAGGTAGATAGGTCTAGTCTATCTATTGCCGCCCGTCCTTTTGATTGCATCCATGGGGTGTCTACTCCATTTGTTTTATTCGAGTCCAGTTGCAAATCTTAAATGTGTCCGGGGAATCAGAATCTGCTGTGATACAAAGACAGATATAGAATAGTATGTAGTTTGCTTTAAGACAGAGTACTCACAGCAATCACCGCCCTGTACTAACACATACAATTGTGTTATGATGTTATTGGAAGGGAGAAAAAGGGAAAACAACCTACTTACTGTTGCTGACATGTTGTGAGTAGTTTTCACTTTTTCCCCCTGAGAATGATGACAATACTTAACCCTTTCAATACTAACGACACCAAAATCTTCCAAATTTGTCTTATATCAGATAAATCCGATTTCATTCAACGGACATATGCTAAAAGCCTGGATTTATTTGGTATAATACCTGGTAGATTTTCAAAATTTTGCATAATTCACTTCGGTTAGAACTATACCTCGCTGTGAAAGGGTTAAAATAATATTGATAATGCATAATATAATGATATGGGCATTTTTTAACATCTTTCTACTTTCACTCTATCTTTTCCCCTGACATCCATTCTGAATATCTAGGGACTACATCTCCTGTTTCATGGTATGCTGGTGCTGCTGTAGTTATTGTCACTATCATCATCATCATCATCATTGATATTAATGTTCCCCTTTCATATTCATTTTCCTATCCTCCTTTACGAAGTCTTTTCATCGTTTGCTCTCCCCCCTCTATCTCTCTTTCTATCTATATCTATCATACTCCCTCTCTCTCTGTCTATCTATGCATCTATCTATCCCTCTTTCTATCTATATCTATCATACTCCATCTCTCTCTCTATCTATATATCTATCTATCTATCTCTATTTCTATCTATATCTATCATACTCCCTCGCTCTCTCTCTATCTATGTATCTATATATTCTTTCTGTCTATATCTATCATATTCCCTCTCTCTCTCTCTATCTATGTATCTATCTATCTATCCCTCTTTCTATCTATATCTATCATACTCCCTCTCTCTCTCTATCTATGTATCTATCTATCTATCCCTCTTTCTACCTATATCTATCCTACTCCCTCTCTCTTTCTATTTATCTCCCTCTCTACCTATCTCTATCTTTCTCTCCTTCTATATCTCCACCTATCCCTCTCCCTTTATTCTCGGACACACTAACATCACAGTGCGCGAATACACCCACACACCACACCCACACCCACATACGCCAATCCACCCACCCTCTCTCCACACACACAATATATAACAATAGCTCTAGCCTGAAAGTGATAATTACTCGTTAGACTTGGGCAAGCAAAATCATTTGGAAGACCAAACACACATACACACACACACACATACACACATACACACACACACACACACACACACACACACACAACTCACAAATGCACATAGGCGAACACATATTATTTACATGTACATAGACTCATGAATACACACACACACATTCAAACACGCACATATAATATACAAACTTATGTACACAGACACACGCAGACACATATGATCACATGCACACACATATATACACAGCGAATAAAGACAATGCAAGTTGATAATTATTATAGTTACTCCTTTTGCAAATACAAATAACTTTGCGTCAAAAATGCCTGAATTTCAGACGTTTGGGCATAATACATCCATTCAATGAAATCTGATTTATCTGGTAGATGTATACGTATATTTGGAATATTCTACATATTATTTCAGGTGGGTTAGAATAATACCTTGCTGTGAAAGGATTAACAACACACAATGCCACAGTGTTGTGTGAGGCTTAGCGATGTCCTGCATGTAGCAGTAGACGTGTCAAACGGTCTCGATTAATTAAAAAGCACGCATAGAAAGTACACATGATAGTTCTATATGTTACATATATACACAATACACACACACACACACACACACACACACACACACACACACACATAAACACTCACGCACAATCGCACAGCCTCTGACACAGCTGACATAATCCGTTCATGTGTCACACGGGATTTGGCGTGTAGTGTGTTACACATTAGCATATCATTATTCTATTGATTGCGTTAAATAGATGTTATCAACATTACTCACTCACACCCCACACCCAAACTGTGCTAGATTGTATACGTTGAGGAAAAAAATACTCATAAGAATGACCGCACTGTACTTACACACACACACACACATACACACACACACACACACCCACACACACACACACACACACACACACACACAATTGTGGTATGGTGTTATTGGGAGGGGGGAGAAAGGTGAACACTACTCACATGGCTGAGAGCATGTTGTCATTATGACGTCAAACGCATGTTGTCTTTTAGATGTATACGTTAAGAAGAAATACTCACAACAATACACTCACTGTGATAACAATAACAGTGTAATAACAATTGTGTTATGGTGTCGTTGGAAGGGAAAAACAGTCTTCATGAGTAAATATTCCACATGTTGGAATTGAGATTTATGAGTTTGATTCTTTAATAGGCAATGAAGCCAACCCCCCACCCCCCCCCCCCAAAAAAAACAAAAAACAAAAAAAAAACCAAAAAAAAACGGTGTTTACTTCAAAGGAACAACCAAACGATATACATATTATACTAATAGTTACTTGCCGACAAATACATGTTGGAGAATGGTATTCAACTGCAATAAGTTATGAACATGAATATAAAAAAGTTATTCATATGTATATATGTATAGATATATATATAAATACATTACACTCGTACTCGCCCACGCCATACACTGCCATACATTATGATTACATTAGAGATAATTCAGGTATTTTAACTGTATGCTAAGAAATAATGACCCCATCTCTCTCTGTTCTATCCTATTTTGACTATTTATTAAGCGTAAAAACTCTTCTCTTGTTGATTTGTCCCCAACACACTTGGGCATATGTCTCAATCTTTCATTAACAAAACGTGGACATTCAAATAGACAATATAAGACAACAACAAAAATAAAAAAATCTAAAAGGTTACTTAGTTTACGCTTTTTCTGAGTGGCACCTCCGCTCTAGCAACTGAACCTTGTGTACCAAACGGGGGGACGGCAAGCCTCTTTGAATTCACCAGAAAACATGTTATTTCTGCTCTGTGTTATTTTCTCATTAAAATTGAACAAGAAGTTGTATGATTCAATATAATATAATAATCACACACATATACACAAACATACACTTACACGCACACACACACACACAAACATATATATATATATATACATACATACATACATACATACATACATACATACATACATACATACATACATACATACATACATACATACATATAAAAATAACAAATTGACATAATTTTTACCTGTGTATAAATTCCTTTGCCACAAGAATTGGTATCTATACACACATTTAAAACACACGTGTACACATCATGTATGACATCTTTACACGCAACACACATTACTTACACTCGAGCTGACACGCGCAACATCTGGTCACACGTCGTATGGAATGAAAATACTCACCACAGCATTGCCAGCATCGTACTAACACACACACGAAATTGTGTGATGGCTTTGTGGTCAAGTGGGTAGGCAGTTGGCCTTGTGACTGAAAAGTCCCTGGTTCGAATCTCTGTGGCCTAGTGGGTAGGCTGTTGGCCTTGTGACTGAAAGGACACGGTTCGAATCTCTGTGGCCTAGTAGGTAGGCAGTTGGTCTTGTGACTGAAAGGTCCTAGGATGTGACGGCGCAAAGTTGAGTCCTTGGAAGAGGCTCTTAACTCACATTTTCTCACCCTACTCAGGGGGGGCAGGAGATGAAGAGATTAGAAAGATAGGGAAGAGAGACACAGGAGAGTAAGAGACAAGGAGAGATAGAGAGAGAGAGAAACACGAGGATAAGGGCGAATGAGAAAGAGAGAGAGAGTAGAGAGAAAGAGAGAGAGATAGAGAGTAGGAGAGAGAGTGAGAGAGTAGAGAGAGAGAGAGAGAGAGAGAGGAGAGTAGGAGAGAAGGTAAACAAAAGAGAGCGGGAAACTTCTGGAATTTGTTCTGCATGAACTGTTTAATATTGATCATAATAGTAATCACAATGATATACGGAGTAATAGTAATGATGATAATAAGGATAGAAAATGATGATAATATTTATAATGATCATGATAATAATAATAATATTGTTAACGATAGTAATAATAATTATCATTATGATTGTTCTGATGATAATGATACAACAACAATGTAGACTTTAACCCTCTCACATCAAAGTATGATTCCAACCGAAATATATAAAAAAAGAAAATCTTTCAAATTTACATGCTCATATACCAGATAAATAAGATTGCAGTGAACTGAAATACGCCAAAAGCTTAAAAGTTTACTTTTTTTTGGCGTATTGTCATTCAATCGGGTGAAATCTGATTTATCTGGTCTGAGAACACGTACAGGCGCCTCTGTGGCCCCCGTGTGTCGTGGCGCCTTTAAAATTCCCAATAAACAAACACAAAATGAGAACACGTAAATGTGGAAGATTTTGATGTATTTAGTCAGTATTTTTAAAAACCACCCCTAGCATTGAAAGGGTTAAAACCCTTTTCACCCAATGTCATGCAGGATGAAGGCGCTGATCATATCATTATATCTAATTACCGCACGCTGGGGTGATGCTATAAATAGACTGTATGTGTTGAGCCGAAATACTCACAATGACTGCATTGTACATACAAACACGCAAAATGGTGGGATGGAGTTCTTCTACCTATCTGTGACCCAAAATGAACACTTTTTGTTTCCCCTCTGAATAAAAACATCACACAAAAGTCTGTATACGTACATTGCTGGAGTTGTGAGTAGATATATTTTAACTCAAGGCCTTCTATAGAGCTACAATATATCTAGAAGGCCTTGCTCCGCCCCATTCAATCTTTGAGCGCTCCGGCTTTCTCTAATCAAGACGTTGGGTCCATTCTATCCACAAATCGGAGCTTGAAAGGCCTGGCCAGGTTCCCCAATCCTGTAACAGCTTGGATCGACGGCAGGTGGTCTGGGTCTTCCGGTTTGAGATGGAACCGGTGGAAGATTCCAGTCACGAACAGGAACAGCTTTGCCTTGGCCAGAGATTCCCCCATACAGTATCGACGGCCTGGATATACAAAAAGTTGGTTAGTTAGTTGGTTGGTTGGTTGGTTGGTTATTGTCTTACAACGTCCATAGTGACCATTTCAATGCTAAAAACAGTTCCTATCAAACTACTAATTGGAATCTGCAAGAGGCTAAGTTCAAAATTTAGTTCAATTTAGGCTCCCTTTGAATATTTTGACAACTCAAACAATTGAAAACAATTCACTCCGTACCGAAATCGTGCCAAATTTAGAACATAGTCTCGGACTAAACTTTGGTCTTGCATCATGAAACTGGCCCTAAAGGATTTTCTTACTTGGTCAAGACTCCTCTACTCACTGATAGAGAAAGTAATTGAAGAGAAAGACAAGACTCCTCTACTCACCGATGGAGAAAGTAATTGAAGAGAAAGTCAAGACTCCTCTACTCACCGATAGAAAAGGGAATGAACTCTTCAGGCACGACCAGTTTTCCCTGGTGGTCCAGAAACCGCTCAGGCTTGAACACGAGAGGGTCTGTCCAAGTCTTGGGGTCCTTCATCACTTTGTCCAGGTTGGCGAAGACTGTGGTACCTTTTGGGATGGTGTAACCTGCCACTTCCGCCGTCTGACTGCAGTAGTGGGCCAGTCTGAAATGGACAAAGACAAGACAACGATGATATTATATGCAGAGGTGTCTTTTGACGAACGAAAATATGGGTAAAGCTAAATGCGTCTCACCGTAAAGGTCACGCTATACATTCGCTAGTTTCGTTAATCTTGTTGTATGGATGCGAATCATGGACACTTTCAGCAGATGCACAGCGACGCATAAGTGTGTTTGAAAGTAATACATGTTACAGAAGACTGCTGTGTGTGTCATACAGAAATTGTGGCTCTGGCAGGTTCACAAGAACCACTTCTAGTGAGGGTAAAACGAAGGATGCTGGCTAGGTTAGTCATCACATTCGGCACGTCTGTTAGCTCAGTCTTCGACCAACTTACCGCCCTAACCTCCCTTCATTTTAACCCTTTCACAGCGAGATGGGATTCTAACCTAACTGAAATATGCAAAATCTTTAAAACGTACGTGTTATACCAGATAAATAATATTTTAGTGAACTATATCTCAGGCTTTGGGCAAAACATGTCAGATCACTAAAAATCAGATTTATCTGGTATAAGAACAGGCAAATCTTAGAAAATTTCCTTGTGTCCTTAGCGTTGAAAGGGTTAACGAAGTGACTATGTACATGGTAGCCTTACCCAAGAGGCACAATGCTTGCCATCCGTTGCACCTCCATGATGAAGACATTGGTGTAAGGCATGTACGCCTTGTCTTGGATGGTCGGGGTGCGGCTCTCGCCGATCTGATCCTGTATTTCCTGGGTCAACTGCAAGATGAAAAGGGGAAAATACAAAATTAAAATTAATTGATTAAAGTTAAAGTTAAAGTGAACACTAAACGTACCGGATGAGACATGCTTCCAGGTGGACGCTTGTGCCTTCATATTCGGACAGGGACAATACAGTTCACGGCAAGGTACTTATTTACACCTGAGTACGTTTGGAAAATGTGATTAAAGAGCCTTTTCCAAGGATTCAGCTTTGCGCCGTCAGATGGCGGATTTGAACCAGGGACCGTTTAGTGACAAGGCCACAAAGCTGCACAAGGTTTACACAGTATCCTTTCCCCCTCCCCCAGCAGCAGTTTCGTTTAGATCTATGCCTCCCCGCTCTAATCCTTCACCCAATCATGAAACGTACTATCGCAACTATAGACTGATTGGAAGCCGCCGTCTAGCTTCGTCACCGGACACTCCGTGACCAGATGCTCCACCGTCTGCGGGCACCTCCAGCAATGTCTGCAGTTGGGGGAGTCTCTAGACTGGCAGTTGAAACCAGCTTGTTCTTATAAGCCTCGGAGCCCGTTGGGGCAGCCCTATCCCATTCATCGTTCTACTCCTTCCGCATGTGAAAGTTGGCTAGGGGTGCCCTTATTCCCCTCTGATCTGTCTCTCCCTTTCGCTCCTGTCTTTCTCTACCTACTAGTCTCGTCCCGACAGCCCTGTCGACCTCCCTCAAGTCTTCCTCCTCCTCCCCTCTTCCACTACCACACTCCATACCTTGTCCACGCAGTGAGGGTTGTGTAGGGCAAACAGCATTGCCCATACGATGGTCGTGCTGGCAGTCTCAGTGCCCGCAAAGAAAAGGTTCGTGATGGTTCGAATTAGGTTAGATTCTGAAAATAATTAAAGAATATATCGATGATTATTCTTTTCAAAATAAATCTCTTTTGCTCGCACCATCACACTTTATTATTGGACCGAATTAAATCGTTAATGGCTCAAACGAGTCTTTTCGATTCAAATAAGTTTTCTGAGCACTTTTCAAGTGGAAGGCGACAGCGCTATGTAAATGAATTATTATTATTATTATTAATTAATCATTGCTTCCAACAAAAATTTTGATAGATTCCGGGTTTATTGACCTGTAAGCTCTAAAACACTGCCCTTCTGTACTAACCTACTTATTTACTTACGTATTCATTGATTGATCGACTTACTAATTTACTAATTACTGACAATTTTTAAAATTATTTACTTACTTTCTTACTTACGTGCCTAATTACTTACTTTTCTACTAACTTACTGACTGAATTTCTTATTCACTCACTTTTATCGACTGACTTACTGATTGTCTCTTTTACTTACTTACCTAACTAAGTACTTACTTACCTACTTACTAAATTACTAATCTACAAGCTTAATGCCTGATTCACTCATTTAATTTCTTTTACTGACTGGCTGATTGATTTACTACTTTACTTACGTACATACCTACAAACTTACTTATTTACTTACTTACTTACTTACTGGCATACTTGACATGCTACTTACTCACCATCGAGACTGGTGCCGTGTCCTGCCTGCTGCTTCTTCCTCATCTCGTTGTAGTAGGCGTTGATGAAGCAGTCTGGGCTGTCCTGGACTTCCCCTGCGTCCTCCTTCTCCTTCATGAACCTCTGGCTGGGGAAACACACATTACAGGGGGCATGAGGTGACCCTTTCATAGCCGGGTGTGATTCTGACTGAATGAATTCCAAAGTAAAAACAAGTTCTTATCTCTATATTTGTAATAGATTAGTTAGATTTCAACCAACTGACATACTATTACTATGCCAAAAGCCCGTTCCTCTATTTGTCACCAAACATACAGCTGGGCCCTGACACTGCAAAATGCGATATTATGGTGGGGAAAACACAGAGCTGGGCCCTGACACTGCAAAATGCGATATTATTATGAGGAAAACACAGAGCTGGGCCCTGACACTGCAAAATGTGATATCATGGTGACGAAAACACAGAGCTGGGCCCTGACACTGCAAAATGCGATATTATTATGAGGAAAACACAGAGCTGGGCCCTGACACTGCAAAATGTGATATTATGGTGACGAAAACACAGAGCTGGGCCCTGACACTGCAAAATGCTGTGTCAAAGGGAGGAAAACAGAACAAGTCTATTACCAATACATACCTAAAATGTTTTACAATGTCCGCCCGGTTCTTGAGTATCTTGTGGTAGTTGAACATGTCTCCAGGCAAATATTTGAGGAACGGGAAGATAGTAAGTGGAGAAAAACTACTGGCCAGAGCCATCTGCAACAACAATAACAACAACAACAACAACAACAAATAAGTAACGAAAAGATTATCACCTTTTACTTTACAACAAACCCAACAAACAAAAAAAAGCCATCTTCAATCGGAATGAAATAATATGAAATTATTATCACACCGTCTTCGTAAGTAGAGGATCAGCCTAGCAACGAATAGGTGTGCGTTTCAAACCCCGCCCTAAGATATTAACCCTTTCACAGCTAAAGTTGTTTCAAATAAAACTACGTACTAGACACCAAAATCTTTTTTTTAATTTTAATTTGCCTGTTCTTATACAAGATAAATCAGATTTCAATTAATTGAATTTCAGATTCAACATCCACTAAAACACCGGTTTCTCCATCTTAAGGTGTATCTAGACTATCGTTTCGGCGGAACAATTAAAACATGCCAGCATAAAAAGGTGAGTGCTTTTCACTTCGTTACCCTACCAACAACAGCATCACACAATTAATTGTGTGTGCGTGTGTGTTAGTAAGTTGCGGGCATTGTGAAAAGTACTTTATATAAACGCATTCAGTCCATACTATGCCTTATCCGTCCTGTGAAAATACTCACAACAATGCCAGCATTTTTCTTATCACACAGAATTGTGTGAGGATGTCATTAAAGAAGTAAATAGAAGTAAATATATATTTATGTATTCGTTGCTGGCAAAATGAAACACAAGGAAATAAAAGTGCAATGGGTCAAAGCATTCATAATGGAGAAGGGAGTGACTAATAAACAGGAAAGTAAAAAACAACGCGAAAAAAAAAGACACCGTCTACGTTTCGGCATATATACCTTCTTCGGGAGGACAATCATACATACCTGTTCTGCGATGAGATTGACCATTCTGGTGAAGTAGGGGTCATCGAGGTCAAACCTGCGTCCCACCAACATAGCACAGATCACGTTGGACACAGACATATTGGTCAATATCCTCACTTCCTGGGGCTGACCTTTGAACTCTGACAGGGTGTCCAGGTAGCATTTTACCTGCAAGCAACGCAAGCTGGGTATTTAATACAGGTATCGTAATGTTTAACCCTCTCACAGCGAAGTCTGATTCTAATTCTAACCCAACTGAAAAATCTTGAAAATGTATGTGTTCTTAATATTATACCAGATAAATCAAATTTCTGTGAACTGACATATATGCCAAAAGCCTGAATTGAAGTACATGCAAATCTTGAAGATTGTTATGTCTTTAGCATTCGAAGGGTTAATGTATTATGTGGTTCTGTAATTATTATCTAAATGACGTCATACTTTGGTTTTCGTTGTCATTATTGGTATTTTTTATTGTGTTTAATCCTTTTTATTGTAAGTTTTATTATTCTTATCATTACGGTTATTGTTACTGTCATTACTACTTTCATTGTTAATGTTATCATTATTATTACCATGCCAGCAACAGTGTATGAACGCAATCTTAAACTTTCCCCCCCTCTAAATGACACCAACACACCATTTTGTGTGTTAGTACCATGCTCGCATTGTTGTGAGTATTTTGACAGAAGGTATACAATCTGTTCAGACACTATCTGACAGCACAAAGTTGAGTCCTTGGAAAAGGCTCTTAACACACAATTTTTCACCCTACTCGGGTGTAAAATGAGTATCTGGTCATGAACAGTGTGTTCCATGTCCGAATATAACTATACAATCGCCTAACAGGCAGCATGTCTCGTCATGTGTGTTTAATGTTGCTGTTGGCGAGGGACTCCCTTGTAAATGACTTTGAGCAAGTTTAGTGGACATTGCGCTAATATGTAATATGCAAAATTTGTTTAATACCTACCTCTTCGCCGATCGTCTCTGCCAGGAAGTTTTTGCCCATTCCGAATACTCGCAAGATGGCCATGGACACAGACCTCTGCTCCTTCCACACAGGGCCCGAGTTGAAGGTGATTCCTGCAAGAAGAAAGTTGACATGACGTTAAATAAAACAGTATGGAAGAGAAAGGTTACTAACAGGAATGCCACTATTCAGGTTTTTAGCCTGAAGTCAGGCATTTTTCTAAACCCTTAGGCCTCTTTCCATGACAAAAACCATGTCAATGACCCCTACGTTTTGCCTTTTCAAGCTTCGTGGGCTGGGTGCTTATTATTTTCAGTCTTCTTGAATGTTTATAGGTGACATCACTTCTCACTTGGTTGCCGTCATGTTGTCATTATGAAGTCAAACGTGACGTAATCTAGCGATCCTGACTATTTGTAGTTGGTATAACAGCAAGCACTGAAAATCACAAGAAATGAGTCAAATTTGAAACTTGAAACAATAGGCAGTGTAGATCTATATGAGACGATGTCAAAGAAAGTAGAGACAATGGAGAAATCTAAGCATACCTTTGCCCTTGGTTGTGTGGTCATCTGGAAACATGTCTTCCGGTGGCCTGTGGGAGAAATGGTCAGCCTTCTGGACGAAAGCCTCCCTTATCACGTCCAGGCTGTTCAAGACGATGTAAGGCTTGTGTCCCACGTACAGGGAAAACATGTCTCCGGGCATGCTGAGGTATGATTAGAATAGTGATATTAATAATAATGATAATAAAAACGATGATAATAATGATAATAATGATGATAATTATCATTATAATAATGATAATATTGATAATAATAATGACGATAATAATATAGTAGTAATAACAATTATAACAATGATAATGATGATGTTGATGATGATAATAATGATGATAATAAGGATGATATTAATAATAAGAATGGCATCATCTATGTCACTTCACTGAAATTTGATTTATCTAGTACAAGAGCATGTGTAAATTTTAAAGATTTTGAATAATATTTCAGTTCGGTTTAGAATCAGAACACGCGTTTAAAGGGTTAACAAATACAGTCATGGTCTTTAAGATGATGAGAGTGGCCAAGGGTTAATCAGGGACAACTACTAATTTAGGCAGATTTTGATGTCAGAGGCGACTGGGGTTCGAACCACCGACCTACCGGTGCCGAGACGAACGATTAACCTTAAATTTTAACCCTTTCACAGCGATTCTAACCTAACTGAAATATGCATAATCTTGAAAATATATGTGTTCTTAAAATCTTATACCTGATAAATCAGATTTCAGTGAACTGACGTAATATGCCAAAAGCCTGAATTTCAGGCTTTTGGCATAAAATGTCAGTTCATTGAAATCTGATTTATCTTGTATAAGAAATGGCAAGTGGCAAGTCTTGAAGATTTTTGTTTCGTTAGCTTTGAAAGGGTTAAGCAATGATGGCGGTCTTAAATGTTCCATTGCGTTCATTACTAGACGAGTCAGAGGTAAATATTGATATCATATCAATTTCAAAATGACGATCGATTTCACTTACTTGTCCGCCCATCGTGCGATGGTGGGGATGAAGCCTTCTCTGAGCATGGGGAGGTGTCCCAGGATGGGGTAGGGGGAGACGGGGTACGGGGGCATGTTGGCGGTGTCTGCCCCATTC
>JAUEKZ010185192.1:0-13027 GCA_031471865.1 Melibe leonina | reverse complement strand
ACCTTTGATACTTTAATACAACATGCACATGGGTAAAACAAGTAGCTGAGACAAGGGGGTGACAAAGGCGTATCATACGATACGCTCCTGTTCTATCACGCCCGCGATATATGCCAAGTAATAAAAGTGTCGTGTGTATAAACATAATATTATATCAGACGGACTCCGCTGAAAATAACAGTCACAGTTCTACCTTGAAAGAATATAATTTCTATCTCGTGCACTTCATGCTCTATAATATTCTTTGTTACTCACGAAGTAAGTCTGAAGAGCCAAATTGAAAACATCTTGGAAATTGACGGAATGATAACAAAACACATTACAAATCCCCTTGTACGCCCGCCAGCCTGTTTCTTTGCTGACAATGCACCTTAGAAACGTCCTTATTTTGAATTATTTGTTTCTGGTCCCGTGCCGGTCCGACCTAGGAGACACAAAATGGCGTCAATTAAGGTCATTGTTTACGTACATATATTGCATATGAGGAGACAAGATGGCGGACACTTGAGGTAATCGAATGATCACCTCTCGCTCGCTTGGCTCCCCATATTATGCGGTACATACCATTAGACACCGCGAATAGAAAATCTAAGGTCTATCTACATCTTCTAATGTCTTTGATTGTAATTGTACTCCATTTTTCCCCCCATTCCATCCTATCTTATCCTGCCTCATGACTGGTCCTTCCCCAGGTCCATCCTTGCCCTGTCCATGACGTACGGTATGTGTACGGGCGTGTACTTTGCCATGCAGCCAATTATCATCATAGAGACTCTGGGCATGGAGAACTTCAGTTCTTCCATAGGATGTTATTACCTGACTATGGGCATGGCTGGGGCAGTCTCCTTCCCTCTGGCTGGTAAGCGCTGGTGGTAGTATGGGTAGTAGTAGTAGTTGTAGTAGTCGTAGTCGTAATAATAGTAGTAGTAGCAGTAGTAGTAGTAGTAGTAATAGTAGTAGTGGTAGTAGTGGTGGTGGTAGTAGTAGTAGTAGTAGTAGTAGTAGTAGTAGTAATAGCTCTTCCATAGGATGTTATTACCTGACTATGGGCATGGCTGGGGCAGTCTCCTTCCCTCTGGCTGGTAAGTGCTGGTATAGTATGGGTAGTAGTAGTAGTAGTAGTAGTGGTAGTAGTAGTAGTAGTAATAGTAGTAGTACTTGTAGTAGTAGTAGTAGTAGTTCCTCCATAGGATGTTATTACCTGACTATGGGCATGGCTGGGGCAGTCTCCTTCCCTCTGGCTGGTAAGTGCTGGTGGTAGTATGGATAGTAGTAGTAGTAGTTGAAGTAGTAGTAGTAGTAGTAGTAGTAGTAGTAGTACTTGTAGCAGTAGTAGTAGTAGTAATAATAGTAGTAGTAGTAGTAGTAGTGGTGGTAGTAGTTCCTCCATAGGATGTTATTACCTGACTATGGGCATGGCTGGGGCAGTCTCCTTCCCTCTGGCTGGTAAGTGCTGGTGGTAGTATGGGTAGTAGTAGTAGTAGTGGTGGTGGTAGTAGTAGTAGTAGTAGTAGTAGTAGTAGTTGTTGTTGTGGTAATAGTAGTAGTAGTTGTTGTTGTTGTTGTGATATCAGTGGTACTGGTAGTAGTAGTAGTAGTAGTAGTAGTAGTAGTAGTGGTTGTTGTTGCTGTTGTCATATCAGTGGTAGTAGTAGTAGTATTATTAGTATTAGTAGTAGTAGTAGTTGTGGTAATAGTAGTAGTAGTTGTTGTCGTCATATCAGTGGTAGTAGTATTATTATTATTAGTAGTAATAGTAGTAGTAGTGGTAATGGTAGTAGTGGTTGTTGTTGTTGTTGTCATATCAGTGTTAGTAGTAGTAGTAGTGCATATTAGTAATAGTAGTAACAGCAGTAGTACTTGTAGTGGTAGTTGTTGTTGCTGTAGTAGTGGTAGTAATAGTAGTAGTAGTAGTAGTAGTAGTGGAAGTAGTAGTAGTTGTTGTTGTAGTATTAGTTGTAGAAGTAGTGGTAGTAGTAGTAGTAGTAGAAGAAGAAGAAGCAGCAGCAGCAGCAGCAGCAGTAGTAGTTGTTGTAGTATGTAGTTGTTTTGCAGTATCAGTTGTAGTAGTAGTAGTAATAGTATTAGAAGTAGTAGTAGTAGTTTAGGGGTAATTGTTGTTGTTGTTGTAGAAGTTGTTGTCGTAGTATCAGTAGTAGTAGTACTAATAGTAGTAATAGTAGCGGTAGTAGTTGTTGTTGTTGTAGTATTGGTTGTAGAAGTAGTGGTAGCTAGTACTATTAGAAGAAGTAGTAGTATTAGTAGTAGTAGTTGTTGTTGTAGTATTAGTTGTAGAAGTAGTGGTAGCTAGTACTATTAGAAGAAGTATTAGTAGCGGTAGTTGTTGTTATTGTTGCCTCTAACAGTGTTTCCCCCTGCGTCCCTGTGTTACAGGCTGTCTGAAAGATCTGACAGGCACCTACACCAGCACCTACCACTATCTGGCATCTCTAGCCCTGCTGGCCGTGTGCATCCTGGTAGCGCTGCCATGCATCAGACGCTACGATGTTCGGAGAGGAGTTCTACAACAGCCACAAGACAGCAGTTGCAACAAGCCAGCTGACTGATTCACTGACACTCACACTGACACTGACGACACACTTACCCCTTTCCCTATAACCGGATGTCCGTCTGCGGGACATGCGCAATGCAATGAAGCCTTCACCCAGTTCTCGCCATTCCTTATGACGATGACGATGTTGATGATGCTCATGATTATGATGACAATGATGATGATGACAATGATGATGATGACGATGATGATGATGACGATGATGATGATGAAGATGATGATGATGACGATGAGGATGATGAAAATGATGATGATGACAATGATGATGATGATGACAATGATGATGATGATGACAACGATGATGATGATGACAACGACGATGACGACACGACGACGATGATGATAATGATAATCATGATGATGATAAATGTGATATAAATGCTTGAGCAAAACAACAAATCCCTATCCACCTCCCCCCTCCTCCCCCCACCCCTCCCCCGCATCCCTCTGTCTACACCCAAAATATATATATAGTAAAAGAACAAAATTATCGCACATCAAGCAATGCAACCAAAACAACTAGGCGTCCAACACTGACTGATACTCGAGGGAAATTTGCATGAGTGATAAATGATGATGATAAATGTGATATAAATGTTAGAGCGAAATAACAAATCCCTATCCACCTAGGTCTTGGTAACGACCTAATATCGTTACCAAGATACGAAGCTAAGTTTTGTTTCTTTATTTTGTTATTTTGTTATTTTGTTTAGTCTTGTTTGTCCTGAAGAAGACCTTGGGTCGAAACGTTGCTTTTCTGTTTGTCTTGCTTTGTCTTTGTCCTACTATACTGGCCTATTAATCACTCCCTTTGTTTCACCTTTGATAACCACTGGCCTAGCGATCCCCTCCCTTTTTATCTCGTAGTAGGTTTTGCAGGTTGTGGGAAAGTAAGAGGAGACAGGTTGTCTGTTCTATGGTCAAGGTGGAGGACTGATTTGATATCAGTATATAATATAATATATATAATATCAAGAGTGTGGATCGATGCGGAAAGAAGAAGGCCTATAAGCCGAAACGTTGAGTTTGTGTTTACTCTCATTGTATCTCCTTTCCCTACAAATACAAACAAAACGCTTATCATTTTTCTCAGTGTCTTATTATGATGATATTATGACAAAGATAATACCATTCTTGCTTGTATCGTATCTGACACATTTTTAAATCTCTCGCTGTCTCACACTCACACCATGCAGGACCAGTAAATGTCATCAATTAAATTAAGATTTAATGTATAATGAATGCCTTCTTTTCTGCTAAGCAATCAATATTGATAGATATGTTTTTTTAAATTGCTATCATGAAGACATGGCAATGTTGTAATCCAGACATATTTTTTGTCAATATGATCTTTTTATTTGAATTTTGTATATGGTAATAATTATTTTCTTACATATAATTTTCTTTTACCCTCTCAGTCTCAGTCAATCTATTTTTTTCTGCACAAATTGTCACATTTATACTCAGTTTGCCGTGTATATTATAATCGTTATATTAGTAGACAATGAAAACATACCATTGTTTGACTTTGACATTATTTTAATTGCCCCATGTTTATAATAATTTAATTATGATTTTGACACATTATATTCAGTTTGCAGTGTATGTTATAATCATTATATTAGTTACTAGTAGACTATGAAAAATATACCATTGTTTGATTTTGACATTAATGTAATTGACCCATGTTTATAATTTAATTATGATTTTGATCCGCTCTTTTTTGTTCTTCATTCTTTTAATGATCAATTTTCAATTTCAGTAGATTTGTATAGATCTAGTCGATAAGCTAAAGGGCCAGATATGTCGTTACAATCAGACATTATATTTAGCATCGTTCATTTTACTTCTTTCTGTTTTATTTTCTCTTAACCCTTTCACTGCTAAAGACACCAAAACGTTCTAAATTTGCCTGTTCTTACCAGATAAATCAGATTTCAGTGAACTGACATATGCCAAAAGCCATATGTCAGTTCCTTGAAATCTGATTTATTTGGTATAAGAACACTACATTTTCCACATTTTGCTTATTTGAGTTGGTTTAGAACCGCACCTAGCCGTGAACTTTAACAACTTTCCACGATGTATGGCTATGACTATTCCTACAATTTACATACCTAGCTACTTTTACAATCAATTCACATCAACAATGATTTGTCATTCTACTATTCTCACTTGCTATATAGAAGGACTGAGTACTTTTGTACACAAAGGGCGGTATAATATCCTTTGGTCTCCCTGGAGCATAATAAAAATGCATGAAGCGGGTGGCAGCCATGATCTGTTTTCGTCTCCTGCTTTGTGATTGTGGGGGATGATATTTTTTCCCTTTGTAAATAATCTCTCTGTGTAAGGTCCCTTGCGGGGTCTTTCTCGCCCCTGGGCGCTTATAAATGACCATAGCAGAGTTGCAAGCGCCCAAAAACTCTCTATAAAGAAACGAAACAAATATTTCTGTTGCTACTTCATTATTGCTGTTACAAATCACCATTACATTGTTTGCAATATTTACTGGTTCATAATCATATACAGTTTTCTAAGCTTACAAAGAAGAAATACTTTTACAAATTTTACTGAGTGATAATAAAAAATAATTCAAAAAAATTTTGCGCAACTTTATCATTTCCTTTTATGATTTTTATCTCAAAGTTTTGCATTTTTACATCAAATGTATTTGTAGTTGTAGTCTAGATAAAGATTAGATCTAGAGTAGCATGTTTATGGTCTTCCTCACTTATGCTCTTCGTCCTTTTTTATGCTTGGTTATTAATTTTTTTATATAATTTTTTGGGGGAAAGGGGGGGGGGGGGTTATGGGCCAGAAGGTTCTAAAGGACTTCTCTCTCTCTCTCTCTCCCTCTCTCTTTCTCTCTTTTTATTTTCTCTCTCTCTCTCTCGCTCCCTCTCTCTTTCTCTCTCTCTTTTTATTTTTTCTCTCTCTCTTTCTCTCACTCTCTTTCTCTCCCTCTCTTTCTCTCTTTCTCTCTCTTTCTCTCTCTCTCTCTCTCGCTCCCTCTCTTTTTATTTTCTCTCTCTCTCTTTCTCTCTCTCTCTCTCTCTCTCTCGCTCCCTCTCTTTTTATTTTCTCTCTCTCTTTCTCTCACTCACTCTCTCTCTCTCTTTCGCTCTCTCTCTCTCTCTCTCTCTCTCTCTCTCTCTCTCTCTCTCTCTCTCTTTCTCTCTCTTTTTTCTCTCTCTCTGAAACATACAAAATTTTCAAAATGTATTTTTTAAATACGAGATAAACCAGATATCAGTGAACGGACATATGTATACCAAAACCTGAAATTCAGGCCCTTGTCCATATGTCAGTTCACTGATATCTGATGTATCTGGTAGAAGAACAGGCAAATCTTGTCGATTTTGCTGCCCGAATCGGAGTGCCGAGTGGGCCACTTTTGGTAAGCAGAACTGGCGCTGCGGGATGAACCGAACGCCCGGTTGCGGTGCCCATTGGGCTGGGGTCAGCACGTCGCTCGACTAGACGGCTGAACGGAGGAAGCAAAATCTGCAGAGGATGTGAGGAGAAGACAAGACAGACAGGTAGGTAAAGATTCTGAAAAATCTGCCTATCTAGAACTAGAAGAAGATAGTTCTGTTTCTTAACCCTTGAACTGCTAAGGCCACCAAAATCTTCAAAACTTGCCTGTTCTTATACCAGATCAATCAGATTTTTAGTAAACTGGCATATTATGCCAAAAGCCTGATTGATATTCAGGCATTTGGAATATGTCCGTTCACTGAGATCTGATTGATCTGGTATAAGAAAACGTAAATTTTCAAGATTTTGCTTATTTCAGTTGTATTAGAATTAGATATCGCTGTGAGAGGGTTAAGTAAGCGGCGCAGCCAGCACGTGCACAGCGGGGTGCGTAAAAGGGGCGGGGTTAGGCGCTGGTTTTTCGTTCGTTCGTGAGGTTGTGAGGGGTGTGTGAGTGAGTGGTTTACGCGTTTGTGACTCACACATAACACACACAAACATGCATTCACATTTTCACTCTCATACACCACATAAGCACACACACACACAGGCATTTACGCTTTCACACACACACACACACACACACACACACAAACATGCATTCACATTTTCACTCTCATACACCACATAAGCACACACACACACACAGGCATTTACGCTTTCACACACACACACACACACACACACACACACACACACACACACGCGCGCACTGTAACGGAAATCTCAAGCTGTGAGCACACACTCTTACCTACACTTACTTTCAGACACACTAGAAAACGCACACACACACGCACACACATACACATTCACATACGCACACTTGCTTTATACTCACACACGAACAATACGTCTTTCATTTACACTCTCATCTCCTTCTCTATCCATGCACACACACAAACACATACACAGACACACACACACACAGACACACACACAGACACATACACACACACACCCACACACACAGACAGACACACACCCACGCACACAGAGACAGACACACACACATACACAAACATACACATACACACACAGACACACACACACCCACACACACACATACACACACATTAACACACACACAGACACACACACAGACACATACACACACAGAAACATACACACACACAGACACACACACACAGACACATACACAGACACACACACATACATACACATACACACACACAGACACACACACATACACACAGACACCCCTGTACTCAGCGTGGGGGAACGAAATGCCTGACTTCAAACAGAACTCACTCGCTGACGAATATTTGCCCTTCCCCCTTTCTCATTTCTCTGTCAGTTCAGTTCAGAAAGAAAACCAGGTAGCCATTTTGAAGAAAAACCGTGTTGAGATAACATGGCGAATGTGGTGGCATTCTAAAGGAGAAATATCAATGTCTACTTTTCTTCTCAATCATTCAGACTTTAAATTTTTTTCAGGAATTTTAATCTAAAAACTTTTAATTCAAGTTTTTCGGATTTATAAATTCTGAGTTGTTCCAAGTTCATTTCACGTTACTTACTAGACAAGGAAGTTATTTCCTTTGTTTCAATCCATTCCTCAAGGTAAGAAAACGATGTTAACCCTTTCACAGCGTGGTCTGATTCCAACCAGATAGAAATTATACTCAAAATATTCCAAATGTACCTACCTGTTCTTACATCAGAAGAATCATATTTCAATGAAGTGACATATTCCCAAAGCCTGATTGACATACATGGATATATGTCAGTTGTCAGTTTACTGCAATCTTATTTATCTGGTATAAGAACAGGCAAATTTTGTAGATTTTGGTGTATCTAAGAAATAGCCTTGGCATTTTTAACCCTTTCAAAGCTAATGACACCAAAATCTACAAGATGTGCCTGTTCTTATACCAGATAAATCAGATTTCAGGGCACATAGTCCTCCTTCCCTAAAGTGTCATTTCACTGAAATCTGATTTATCTAGAATGGGAACTCGTACTGTATTTTCAAGATTTTGCATAATATTTCAGTTAGGTTAGGATCACAATCTTGCTCTGAAAGGGTTAAGTTATGTAACTCTCGTTTCGAGCCTACTGTTCACAAGAGCCGGAGTGTAGATCCTTATTTCTGTAGCGTTACTTTATGTGGACAAGTTGAAATGAATGACATCATCCGCTTCTGAGCACTGGTCATGACTCTGGTCTACCACAGATTACTTTCCTGGCCCAACAGAATAAAATCCCAAAACGGTTGTAATATTATGTTTAAAAGTTTCCGAGAAAATTGATGACAAAACAAAACTGGACGTTTCGGGAAAATAGCCCTTAATAAACAAAACATTAAAAAGCGACACTAAATAAACATAGATGAAACAAAAGGCACCGCTCTGATTACATTGTTACAACCATGCGTGGTTCGAGCTTCAGAATGGAACGCTTATAACGATTATAAAATGGTGAGACAATGGGCAGGAAGAGGTTGGGGTGGTAGGGAGTAGGGAGGGAGTGGTGTTTAACAGGGGATCTATTGTAAAAGTAACTTTTACTGGTAGGGGTCAGGGGTTATCGGCTGTAGACTAGGAACACAAAGAGAAGTCACAGGCTGTAGAAGATGAGGCGAGGCGGAGATGGAACGAAAGACAGCGTAAACAGAAAAGGTGTGTGTGTGTGTTTGTGTGTGTGTGAGAGAGGGCGAGAGTGTGTGTATGTGTGTATGTGTGTGTGTGTGTGTGTTTGTGTATGTGAGAGAGGGTGAGTGTGTGTGTGTGTGTGTGTTTGTGTGTGTGACAGAAGGGGGATGCAGGTGACCCAACAGATGGGTACATAGTCCATGGCAAGTAATTCAATACTAGATTTATTCAAGACCCCAATAAAGGCAACAGTCAACAGCGTAACCAGCAGAAAAAGGACCCCGTTTTCGCTTCCACCTATTGCCATTTAACCAAAATACTGGCAACTCACTCACAACAAACCTGATAATAATAATGATAATAATAATAACAATAATGATAATGATAATAGTAAGAATAATAATGATAGTAATGATAATGACAACAACAACAACAATAATGATAATAACAATATTAATAAAAATAATAATAATAACAATATTAATAATGATAATAATAATGATAATAATCATAGTAATAATAACAACAATAATAATAATGATCCACAAATATAATACAATATTGTAACAGTAACACGTCTTGTGGTTGCTGGAAGCGGGGTCCTCTTCTGCTTGATACACACATACAGAATCACGGTCTGTCATTAACACTACACTTAACCCTTTTAATGCTAAGGATACCAAATTCTTCAAGATTTGCCAGGTCTTTTATAGGATAAATCAGATTCAAGTGAGCTAACATAGGCCAACAGGCTTAAATTCAGGTTTTGGGCATATGTCAGTTCACTGAAATCTGATTTATCTGGTATGAGAACACACACATTTTCAAGATTTTGCATATTTCAGTTGGGTTTGAAATAGACCTCGCAGGGAAAGGGTTAACTAACACACGTCAAATCCACCTCCATCTCCTTTTTGCAATGGTTCTACTGTACTTGTAACAAAATCATCATGTCTGCATCTCTCCTACACCAACAAGAAACGAAGAGACGAAGCCTAGTACCAAAATACGAAGCTAAGTTTTGTTTGTTTATTTTGTTATTTAATTTTGTCTTGATAAAGACCTTTGGTCGAAACGTCGCTTATTTTGTCTTTGTCTTTGTCCTACTATACTGGTCTATTAATCACTCCCTTTGTTTCACCTACAGGTCTCCGTTGGAAATCTTAGCAACATGTCTAGCACACGCACCAAGAAAAAGCAACGGACTCGAACCCAACGCTACACGTCCAACGTGTTTGCTATGTTCAACCAGGCACAGATACAAGAGTTCAAGGTTAGTATATCACCATCGCCATCATCATCATCATTATCATCATCATCATTATCATCATCATGTTGAGTTTTTGTTTTGTAACCAGTAACCAGACATATGGCTGGGCCCCGACACTGTTAATTGTGAGAAGAAAAAAAACATAAACAATTTTTTTGTTTTGTAACCAGTAACCAAACATAGAGGGCCCCGACACTGTTAATTAACTGTGAGTAGAAAAAATACCCAAACAATTTTTGTTTTGTAACCAGTAACCAGTAACCAAACATAGAGCTGGGCCCCGACACTGTGACTTTGAGTGTGGAGGAAAACTAACCAAAACATTTTTATTATTATTATTATTTTAATTTTGTTTTAATTTGGCAGGAAGCCTTCAACATGATCGACCAGAACCGTGACGGGTACATCGACAAGGAGGATCTGATCGAGATGTTCACCTCGCTGGGCAAGAACCCGGATGAAGCTGACCTTGACTTTATGATCAACATGGCGCCGGGACCCATCAACTTCACCATGTTCCTTACGCTGTTTGGGGAGAAGCTTAACGGCACTGACCCCGAAGAGGTCATCCGTAACGCCTTCGCCTGCTTCGACGACAGGAATTGCGGTGAGTTCAAAGTTCAAACCTGGGACCTTCTTATTCTTCTTCCATTTTGTATGCAAACTTGCAAATCACTTCGCAGACCTTATGGCTTTGAGTGGGGCCAGGAAAATAGAGATAGACTTGAGTAACGTACATTGACGTATTCAGAGTTCACGGAGTGGTTGTTGTATCCGCTTATCTGTACAATTTTCCCTCACCGTGTTGTCACTCCAGACCCTCTGTGCTGAGGACAAAGTATTGATATATTTATATTATTTATTTTTAGGTATTTTTACACTACACTTACTCAAATCTGATTAGTTATACTGCCAGTTGTGAGGAAAACACCCAGTTGGTGATATAATGAGAATAGCAGTATAACAAGAGGTATTTATGTCTCAAAATGCAAGTCAAAAATGTTCTCGAATAGATGTTGGCGGTAGGCGAGAATGGCGGTTGAACCCGGGGAAATACAACGAAGTTTAAGTGTACACTTTTCTTCTTTAAAAAAAAATATAAATCAAGATGGACACATTTTGGCCATTTTTTTCTCCAGGAAACACAACCTCAATGTAGTATATACTTACAGAAGTACACCTTTTAAAAAAACTACTATATTGATATCAATTCTTCTTATCATCTCATTTTTATTTTCAATCAATTTCCGCTTCCGTTTTCCCAGGTTACATTCCCGAAGAATACTTCCGGGAGTGCATGACGGGAATGGGCGACCGATGGACAGAGGACATGGTGGACGAGCTGCTGCACGGAGCCCCACTGGCCCAGGGACGCTTCGACTACCTGGAGTTTACACGGACACTCAAACACGGAGCTAGGGAAAAGGACGAGCAAGGGTCGCAGTCGCAGGCTGGGACAGCTGTGGTGCAGGGAGGAACGGGGGAAGAGGCAAAAGCATAAGTAAGGGGGGATTGAATGAATTTTAATATTAATAATCAAATAAATGAATAGTGACTGCCTTTGGCCGCGGGGTTGGAAGGGGAGTGGGGAAAGGGGGGGGGGGTGACGGGAAGATGGGATCTGAATTTCACTCAAGCTTCATTATTTATTTATACTAATGGAGCTAAAGGAAATGTTGCGATTGCGAACAGTATATTTTCCAAGACTGCATATATATAAAAAAACAAAAAAACAAAAAAACAAAAAAAAAATTTGGCCAGACACTGCATTATGTGATATTTAAGTTTAATTAAGGGGTGGAAAAACATCGTCTTTTCATTTAAATTATGTCGTCCTCCCCCTTTGCTTTGTATTTATAATTAGTCCGTCCACGCTTTCAAAACAATAAATTCTATTACTAAGTATGTGTAACACAAGAAATATGCATGGCGTTGATAGGAATAGGCACTATCTATCTATGTAGGTAGGTATTACTATAAATTATAAACTATTGCATGCATTCATTACGTAACACACAAAATACCCAATGCACACAAACAGTATTAATTTGTTGGTGGCTCTTTAGGGAGCGAGTGTGTGTGTATATATAATATATATGGTTGTGAGTGTATTTTTGTGTGAGTCGTTCTGAGTGTATAGTATATGTGGTTGTTAGTGTATGTCTGTGTGTGGATGTGGGAAGTGAGTGTATGTGTGTGTGTGGGGGTCGTGGGTGAAGTTGTTAATTATCGTGTCAATGTTATATTATATGCTGGGCGCAATAGCCCAGTTGGTAGAGCATCAGACTGTTAGCTGAAGGTCCTGGGTTCAATCCCCTTCAATAGCTCAGTTGGTAGAGCATGACTGTTGTGCTGAAGGTCCTGGGTTCAATCCCCTTCAATAGCTCAGTTGGTAGAGCATCAGACCCTTGTGCTGAAGGTCCCGGGTTCAATCCCCTTCAGAGGCGGAATTATTTTCCGGGACCAGAAAACTCGACTGTCGACCCAGCAGTAAAATGGGTACCTGGCCCTTCATCATACAGCAGTGTCTTTGTCATGCAAACAAATTGTCACACACCCAACAGGCGCTTGTCTTGTCCTATCTGTCTCAATGTTTGCTGTTGGCCGGGGAAAGTAGAAAGTGTAAAGCGCGATGAGCACTCGTGGATATCATCAGCGCTATATAATATAAGCCCCCACTATTTTTTACACATCTATTACTCTATGTATCCTCACTCTATTTTCTGCACTTGATTTTGTTGACATTACAAAATATAATTGTAGCCTTATATATATGATAAAATTCTTTGCACGGCTTTTTTTGTTGTTGATATTTTCATTATGCAAAATGAATAAATAAATGAATCATGAACTCAACCACCATTGTCTCAAATGTACATGTTAATGTTAATGTTAGCCTTTGTAATGTTAAGATTATGGTACTTCCATATTTCACTGCATACTGATACTGATACTATCTCAAGTTTGTCTCATTTCTTGTGATTCCCAGTGCTTGCTCCCCACTCCCCACCTTTGTTTTGTTTGTTGAGAGTTTTAGGGCACTTGCAACTGCTATGGTCATATAAGCGCCCAGGGGTAAGTAAGTAAGATGAT
>JAUEKZ010185171.1:2185-13032 GCA_031471865.1 Melibe leonina | reverse complement strand
TGGCCTGTTAACCACTCCCTTTGTTTCACCTTTAATATAGCCTTGATTGTCTTCTAGTTATTTTTTTTAATATAAATTTTTTTTTTTTAAAAGACAATGATATCCCAGAAGCCATTACCTAAGAAGACAGCTTTGCGTAGCGAGTGTTCATTGACTAGTCGTCCATCTTGATCCAACATGGCCTCAAACTGTTCTCGTGTCAGGGGGTCTGTCCTTGAAGTGACAAGCACGTCTGCTGTGTTTAGATTTGTCCATGGAGAGGAGGGGAGTTTGGAGGGGATAATATCCACCTGCTCAAATGTGCTGTCCAGACTGCACGGCCTGAAAGTAAAACATGCATGAGTGTGAAGTAATGTGTGTGTGAGTGCGTAAGTGTGAGTGCGTTAGTGTGCGTAAGTGTGTGTGTGTGACTGTGTAGCAATGTGTATGTGTGAGTGTGTGTATGTGTGTGTGTGTGTATGTATGTGTTAATGTGTGTGTGTGTGTGTATGTGTGTGTGTGTGTGCGTAAGTGTGTGTGGGTGTGAGTGTGTAGCAATGTGTATGTGTGAGTGTGTGTATGTGTGTGTGTGTGTATGTATGTGTTTATGTGTGTGTGTGTGTGAATGTGTGTGTGTGTGTATGTGTGTGTTTGTGAGTGTATGTGTGTGTGTGTGTGTATGTGTGTGTGTGTGTATGTATGTGTTTATGTGTGTGTATGTGTATGTGTGAGTGTGTACTGACTCCGTAGCTCAGGTGATATAGCATCCACCTTGCAGTAGGTCAGGGGTTCAAATCCCAGCTGCTTGATACCCAAAATGTTAACCCTTTCACAGCGAGGTCTGATTCTAACCTAAGTGAATATGCAAAATCTTAAAAATGTACATGTTCTTATACCAGATAAATCAGATTTCAGTGAACTGATATATGCCAAAAGCCTGATAATCTGATTTATCTGGTATAAGAACACTTTTGATTTTAAAAATTTTGCATATATTCTGTTTAATAAGAATTGGATCCGGCTGTGAAAGGGTTACACAGGGACGAAACAACCCACAAGGCCAGATGTCAGAGAAGTATGACTTACCAAAATGTTAAACCTTTCAGTGAACTGATATATGCCAAAAGCCTGATAATCTGATTTATCTGGTATAAGAACAGGCAAGTTTTGAGGATTTTGGTGGCCTTAGCATTGAAAGGGTTAAAATTGGGAGAGGTAGTGTAGTAATGGTAGTAGTAGTACAGCTATTGCAGTTTGAAGGACGCTTGTCAATCATTGTGTATACATACTTTTCAAGTTAGCATCCACATAAATAGATTCCTCTACATATCACTGTCCTAAATTATATTTGTTTATCTCTATGTCTCCCCAGGTCTTCAACGTTGATGGTAGACTGTTGTTAGTTTCTTATTGAATTAATGTGTCATTTTAAATTGCTTCTCCTTCAGGCCCTCATTTAATTTTGTTGGTATCTAGCGTTGTTGGCTTACAGCTTACAGCTTCTACTTTCACGGAAATATCACTATGGCTGTTTGTGCAGGGTAGGCTATATAGCTCTTCGTTTCAGTGTAGCTTCAATCTCTGCTGTTAAACTCTTTGTCTGAGAAGTAGACCACCTGATATTTTTCATAAGATTAGGTCTAGATTTTTACTTATGGACTCTGGCCAGTATAGTCTGATGACCAGCAGGGCTGTTTTATGTAGGTGTCTTAGTCCAGTGAACGGAAAATCATATTAACCAATTTCATTTACCATAAAGTATCATTTAGACAGCATCTGAACTATTTTTTTAATGTCCAGAACAGATGAGCATGGATATTTCCCAAACAGTAACAAGGAAATTCTTCTTCAAAGAGCTCTCAGTTCCTTTGTTTCTAAAACAAAAGGTCTTTAGAGGCAATTCATTTCACTATGATATGATACGTGGAAATGACCAAAATTTCGTGTGAGGATTCAATTGCCAAAAAAATCTTATTTGTATCTTTCATAAGAAAAAGATATCCAAGAGGCATAGATAATCATTTTGAGACAACACCCATCGATATGGCGAAATTCACTATCATTATCAGATGAGGATGAGAGGGTTTGACCTAGATCTAGATAGATACATTCGATGATTATGAAGTTGCCATTAATTTAGGAATCAAATATCATAAATTAGGGTGATTTCAATCTACATCTTCATAAATATATTCAAATCCTACCTTTGAACGATGTGGGTCATAGGCAAATTTGTTTGTTCATCAGATTGCCCATCGTCTGCTTGAGTCAGCGACTCCATTGTTGATTGTTGATGTTTTGGTTTCAATATCTCGAGAGTTAGTTCCCCTGACGAGAGGTGGAAAACAACTATGGATCCAATCTATGTTTAGAAATTCACCTCTGACGTCATGGTCTGTGTTATTCACTGTCACGCCGAATCTCTCTCTCTCTCTCTCTTTTTCTCTCTCTCTCTTCCTTTCTCACTCTCTCTCTCTTCCTCTCTCTCTCTCTCTCTTCCTTTCTCTCTCTCTATCTGTTTCTCTCTCTCTTCCTTTCTCTTTCTCACTTCCTCTCTCTCTCTCTCTTCCTTTCTCTCTCTCTCTATCTGTTTCTCTCTCTTCCTTTCTCTTTCTCACTTCCTTTTTCTCTCTCTCTCTCTCGCTCTCTCTCTCTCTTCCTTTCTCTCTCTCCCTCGCTCTCTCTACCTTTCTCTCTCTCCATCTCTCTCTCTTCCTTTCTCTCTCCCTCTCTTCCTTTCTCTCTCTCTCTCTTCCTCTCTCTCTCTCCACTCTCTCTCTTCCTCTCGCTCTCTTTTCCTCTCTCCCCCCTCTTTCTTTTTCCTTTCTCTCCTTCTCTTCCTTTCTCTCTCTCTTCCTCTCGCTCTCTTTTCCTCTCTCTCCCCTCTTTCTTTTCCTTTCTCTCTCACTCTCTTCCTTTCTCTCTTTCTCTTCCTTTCTATCTTTCTCTTCCTTTCTCTCTCTCTTCCTCTCGCTCTCTCTTCCTCTCTCTCCCCCCTCTCTCTCTCTCTTCCTTTCTCTCTCTCTCTCTCTTCTTTTCTCTCTTTCTCTTCCTTTCTCTCTGTCTCTATCTTTTTCTCTCTCTCTTCCTTTCTCTTTCTCACTATCTTTCTCTCTCTCTCTCTCTCTCTCTCGCTCTGTTCCTTTCTCTCTCTCTACCGTTCTCTCTCTACCGTTCTCTCTCTATCTCTTTCTCTCTCTCTCTCTCGTCCTTTCTCTCTCCCTCTCTTCCTTTCTCTCCCTCTCTTCCTTTCTCTCCCTCTCTTCCTTTCTCTCTCTCTCTTCCTTTTTTTTCTCTTCCTCTCTCTCTTTCCCTCTCTCTCTCTTCCTCTCTCTCATCTCTCTCTCTCTCTCCCTCTCTCTCTTTCTCTTCCTTTCTCTCTCTCCTCTCTCTCTTCCTTTCTCTCTCTCTCTCTCAAGAAAGAGAATTAGACCCTGAGGGAGGATAAACGTTCAAGAATGTGTTGTTTTGTTTATTTTCCTTTTAGCCTTCCACATCACAAACAAGCAAATTTGCCCACTCGGTCCCTTTCACTGCTAACGCTATATCGCAAACTAGATACCTACAAGATTCATCAAATTCTTCAGTTTTTGCATGTTATTTTACCAGATAAATCAGCTTTCAACTAACAGACATATTGTGCAAATTGGCATATTATGTCATATGTTCACTGATTTATCACTGCTAGAGAAGAATATCTGATTAGTTAGTAGTAGTTTTGTTTGGTGACTTATGCCACCCCCATAGCTGATTAGTTAACTCGACTGTCTAATTGGTTTGATAGATAGAGCCGTTGAACGTCATTCTCGCCCTTAGACTACCGGAAACCAAATCAACTTACTTGCCTCAATTTTTCTCAATAACAACGTTGAAAAAGTTACCGAAAGCCGAAAAAATGGAAATTGAATCTACTCTATCTAATTGGAGATAAACATTTTCATACATCTCTTATTTTCTGACTGCTTTATAAATCAGGTTCATAAACGTGTCTATTGCAAATTTGTTTTGCAAAAGTTTCACTTGTAAAATTGCCGGAAAACCTGTCAAAATTCGATGTTTTAGTGCTGCAAACCTGTTATCGACTTCTAGCTATTGTGGATTGTAACTGTGTTTTAAGCAGATAACTGAAAGTTTTAAAATGTCTCTGTCAAGTCGAGATATTGAAGACTTAAAAGGCCTTCTGAATGAAACTGTGAAAAAATTTCTGGGGTTCAGTGAGCAGTCTGTTGTTTCTGCGGCCCTCAACTGTATTACAACTGGGATTGACAAGAGAAAGACAGTTGGTGAGTGGACTAAATGTTTTAGAAAGAAAACAAAAAATACTAACAACCTTACAAATCAAGATCTTCCTAAATTATCTAGAGTATGATTTTTGAAGGGGCGACAAATCCAAATTTCTAATTTTTTTCTGTTCCTCAAGATAGGTCTAGTCTTGGTCTAACCCCTAATCTTTTTTATCTTCAGATAAGCTTTCGTTGATTTTAGACGGAGATCAAGCCTCAACCCTCACTGACAAAGTTTTCAATGTCTACGAAGATTTCAGACAGGGTGGCCGGGCTGCCAAAAAAAGGAGACGGGTGAGTATCTCTAGTAAATGACTTTCACATGAAAGAAAATAGCTCTCTACCTCAATATGTTGAGTGTGGTTTTTAGAACTGGTTGGTTGAAAGTTCAACTCCGGGCAGCCTAAAGACAAATTCGTTCTAATTGGCAATATTTAGTAACAGTGCTACGACTTTTTGGCTCAGTGCAAGTACACTGTGCCTAAGTGAGATAATTTAGTGAGCCCTCTGTGGTAAATGCATGTTAACTTTTCCTTAGAGCTTGGCCTTTGATATTATGGTTACTTACAGGTGCATTTCTAAAAGGGTATTGAACAGGTAGAAAATTTGTCTGTTGTTGATCAGATTCCCAATAGAGCACACAGGTTTTGATACTCATTTAATTTCTGGAACTGGTATTAACTCAGTACAGAGCCTCAGAGTTTTTGCATTTGTACAGTGTCAGGGTCCGGTTCTCTCTTGTCTGGATACAAATGAAGTATATATTTTTTATATACGTCCTTCCAACCAGACATACTCCTTATACAGCGAGGTCTGATTCTCACCCTACCGAAATATGCCAAATCTTGAAAATGTACGCATTTTTATTCCATATGGATTAGGTTTCAGTGAACTTTTGGCATGTCAGTTTATTTAAATCTAATTTATCTGGTATAAGACCAGGCAAATCATGAAGATTTTGGTGTCCTTAGCTTTAAAAGCGTTATTGTTAGTAACTTTTGTTTTTAATCTTTTATTCAGGATGCAGAGGATGAAAACTTGAAGAAGCGTCGGTTCATGGATGATGACTTTCGCCAGGCCGACATCCAAAGCTCCCCTGCTGTAGTCACGCAGCAGCCTATGGGTGGTGCCCTGTCTGGCTTAAATGCTGGAGGGGCAGGGGGACTGACCCCTGATAAAGTAGTGGTTTGTCTTTCATTTTTTAAGTTGCATGCTCATTATAGTCTTCAGAAATTCAGGCTTTTGGCATGTCAGTCCACTGCTATAAGAACTGACATGTCTTGAAGAATTTCATGTGTATCTCTAGTTAGTAGATTGAGAAATAACTTTCTTATGAATACAATGTAAATTCCATATTTTTGAATAATAAAGTTTATCTCATCTTATCTAAACCGTTTTACAGCGAGGTCTGATTCTAATATAGTAGAATATAAAAGAAATTCAGACTTTTGGCATATATGTCTGTCCCCTGAAATGTTTTTTATATTATCTGATATAAGAACAGACAAATGTTGAAGATTTTGATGTCTCTAGTAAGTACTTTGAGAAATAACCTTAGCATTGAAAGGGTCAATGAATTGTTCCAACTGTTCTCAAGATCAAGGAGATGATGGCCAATGCCCAGAGGTTGATCCAGGAGCGCAAGGCACAGATGCCTCCCGTATCAGCAGCAGGGGCGGCAATGGCCCCACCAATGCAACAGTCTCAGCACCAGCACATGTCCCGGCAGCAGGCCCCATCCATGGTACGTAGCGTTTTGAGCTTTTTGAGGGGTTTTTTTATACAGCGCAATATCCACGATACATGCTCAAAGCGTTTTACAGGGGGTCCCTGGCAACATTCAACATACAGGACGAGACATGCTGCCTGTTAGGCGCATGTATATTTATATTCAGACAGGGACAACACTGTTCATGACCAGGTACTCATTTTACATCTGAGTAGGGTGAGAAAATGGGAGTTTATGGCCTTTACCAAGGACTCAACCTTTTGCCGCCACATGACGGATTTGAACTATAGACCTTTCAAGGCGAACTGCCTACCCTCTAGGCCAAAGACCCGCTCGGGTCGAAGCATACAGAAATGCCAAAATTCCTCTTTGGAGCAAAAAATACCTCTTTCCTCACTGCCCACCCCCATCAGGGGCACACCCCTACCTCCAACACCATCAGATAGATGCCAAGGCACAGAGGAGACACACCACAATAACAGGGTTTGGTCCGATTTTTTTAGTCTTATAGTATGATAGTAAGGTTGGGAGTAAGCACTGGAAATCTTTCTGTGATTGTAACAGGTAGCCTTAAATCTCTATATCAATTATTCAACCATAAACCTTCATGCTCTCCCTCCCCCTTCATCCTGCCCCCCTCCTATCCCCCCTAACCCCCTTACATCCTCCCCCCCCCCCCCACCCTACAGTCAGGACTACTGCCCACCCCACAAGGAGCACCCCCCTCCCTCCAACAACAACAGATGGATGCCAAGGCACAGAGAGCGTCTGAGCTTCAGGCCCGCATCAAAGCAGGGCTGAGCGGGCTGGCGGGTGGTCTGCCTCCGCCTCTTATCCCAGGACTGCAGGGATTAGCCGGGGCATTGCAGCAGGGGCTGGCAGGATTGGCAGCAGGCTTACAACAGCAGCAGCAGGGGCAGGGGCAGCAGATGCACCAATCGGGGGGCATGGGGGGTATGCAGCCCCCAGGGGGACCCCCTATGTCCAAACACCCCATGCCCCCCGTACATCAACAGCAACCTCTGGCAGGGTGAGAAGGGGACAGATTTAAATAAAAAATAATAGTGATACCAATTTTACTCCAAAAGGAGGAATTTCTCCTTTTTTTATGACCATTTTCTCCTCTTTACCTCTTATTTGGTTCTTTTGTTATTCTTCTTTGTTTCTATAAATCTGGCTATTTTCCTCCCTTTTGGTCTCTATGCATTGGCATCACTGCAATTTGGGGCGAGATGAATCATTAACACGTGGGTGTCAGACTTCATGATTTTTCAGGAGTTTCCTGAATGAGAGAGCAACAGGTTAAAAACTTCCTAAATGAATTTGAAAAATGTTACCACTATTCTTTCATGTCAATTTTTTTTTAAGTGAAAAATGACAGGAAATTTTCAGGATTGGAAAAATTTTGCTAGTTTTATTTGAGGAATGATATATACAGACAGGCTGACCACTGGCACATATGTACCTATGTATTAAACAAAACTGGTCAAGGAATAAAGCCTATAGGTCTAAGGCAGGAGAAAGGTTACTTTTTTGGTTATTATAAAATATATAATATAGATCTATCTATGTAAAAACTTGAATTTTTCCATTATATTATGCGTAAATACTAGTTCACATTTATTGTATTTATATTTATAACTTATGTTCTTAGCTGGTCGATGTAATATTATAATATATCAGTGATGACGATTTTTATTCAAAAGGATGAATTCCTTCTTTTTGATGACATTTCTTCCTCTGTACCTCTTATTTTTTATTCTTTTGTTTTTCTTCTTTGTCTCAATGGTATTGGCTATTTTCCTCCTTTTTTTTGGTCTTTTTGTGTTTATCATCACTAATGCATAACCCTAATTTCCTATCTACAATAGCAGTTGCAAGTGCCCTAAAACTCTCAATAAACAACAACAACAACAATTTCTTATCTGAGGATGATAAAGGTATTGTCATCTTATCTCATCAATCTTATCTTATCTTGTTTGCAGACCGTCCCCTCTTATCCTGAATGCTGAGGGTAAAACCATCGACGCCAAAACTGGAGAGGCAGTCCAGTTGACGCTGTATACCCCAACGCTCAAGGCCAACATCCGGGCCAAGCGAATGGAAAAGTTCAAAGGTCTCATTGATAAACCGCCCGAGGAAATCAGCGAGAGCAAATACTTTGATCCGCGAGTCGCGTGAGTAATTCTTTTTTTTTTTATTATTATTATTATTTAGAATACAGGGTTGTTTTTTTTTAATATACAATTCGTGTCCAGAGCAGACCTGTAAAATGTCTAACAATTATCAGATTTGCAATAATACTAAGTAGAAATATATTGATTTAATGTATTATAATATGTGACCCACACCCCACAGTTTGGTACGTAAGGTACATCTCAGAAAAACAGAGGTACTATCACAATATTCTTTCTTCTTCCAATTAACTGACTGACTCGGCTAGGCCGAGTATTACTGCCAGTGCGCATTTCAACGTGGTTGATTACATACCTCTTAAACTCTTAAGCGGTTTTTTAATATTTTTTCTCGTTTTTTCATGTAAAGAAATAATTTATTGGGTCTTTCTTGAATATATGACGATGAAGATGAACAATGATCACAACTTTATTTTCAAAGTTTTATCCAATATTCAAGAAATCTGATTTATGTGGTTGGTATAAGAACATATATACATTTTCAAGATTTTGCATTTTTCAGTTGGGTTAGAATCAGACCTCTGCTGTGAAAGGGTTAAAAACAAATTATATTCTTATTTATGGTGTCCAGACTGAAGGCCACTCAGAGACAGAAGAGGGGCTTCAAGTTCCACGAGAAAGGAAAGTTTGAGATGCAGGCGTCTAGACTCAGAGCTAAGGTAAGTATCCTGTTATCCTAGAACGTTTAACCCAATGTTGTCGCAGAGACACCAAAATTCCTCTTTGACTGGAAAAAATTCCTCTTTGGAGCGAAAAAAAAATCCTCTTTCCTTATGTTGGTGAGAAACTTTAACGAGAAGTTACGTTTGAGTTTCCTGCTTATTAAAAATCATTAGTTAAGCTTAACCATGTACTCTTGCATATATATATATATGTTTATTTCATTGCATCTTGTTATGAGATATTTCATGTTTCGTAAGTATGCATTTTGTCCACGGACATTCCTATTTGGGCTCGGAAGTTCCTGTGACTTTGTGACTTGGGTCAGAAATTCCTCTTTGGCAAATTTTGGTTTCGCGACGTCTTTGTTGTCCCATCAGATGTATTTGTGTGATAGACTACCTATCCGATCCTCTCTGAGATACCCAAGGAAATTACACATTGCCAAACGGGGCGAAGTGGCATTGCACTGGCAAGCCAATCTACCGGGCTAGTAGATATGGCGTGATATATTTTTTCATTTTGCAGTGATGTCAACTTTCCTCCAAAAGGAGAAATTCCTCCTTTTTGATGATGTTTTCTCCTCTTTACTTCTTATTTAGTTCTTTTGTTTTTCTTCGTCTCTATAAATCTGGCAATTTTCCTCTGTTTTGGTCTTTTTCTGTTATCATCACTGATTTTGGTCTTTTGTATTTTTTTTTCCAAATAAACTGACCAGTGTCCATCCTATCTATGTGTTCCTCAGGCCCAGCTCGAGAGGTTGCAGGCAGAGATCTCCCAGGCTGCCAAAAAGACCGGAATCGCCTCCGCTGCACGCATCGCTACCATCACACCAAAAAAAGAATTTGTAAGTCTATAAAATGTATGGTTAAACATTTTTTTTTCTTCCTTTCTTATTTTTTCTTTCTTTCTTGCAGCCCATGGAGCCGGAGTTTAAAAATGGATTCTGTAGGATGAAGTAGTAAAATGACAATTATTGCCACCCTCTGGATAGGATGCCGGTCTATCGCAGATTACTTTGCACAACCCAAATTGTGGATTGGTACCCATTTTACATGTGGATGGGGGTGAGGCAATTGTAGTAAATATTCTTGCCCAAGGGAAAAACCGAAGTGCAACCAGGTTCTGTGCTGCATCACTACCGTTATAGCCACCACGCCTTTATAAAAGCTTTTGAGCCATAATATTCTTTTAAAAAATGCCAGCGTCACTAACCTGCATGGGTTCCAGACTTTGTCTTTTTCAGGAGTTTCCTGAATGAGAAAGTAACGGGTTGGAAATTTCCTGAATGAATTGGAATTTTTTTTACCTGTTTCAAGATTTTTTAGTAGTTTTACTAAATCAATTGTGTGTGTATGTGGGCCTAAATATTGCAAAAACATATTTGTAGAAAGCAGTGTTTTATACTAATCTTTTATATGAATTTTGTTTAAAACGGGAAAAAATGGACATTTTTAGGATTGGCAAAATATTGCCAGTCGAATTTCAGGAATGGTATAGGCTGACCCTTGGCACCCATGCAGTTCACTGAAATCTTTATCTGGAATAAAAACAGGCAAATCTTGAAGATTTTGATGTATCTAGTCAGCAGCATAAGAAGTAACCTCTCTATATCACTACACGACTGTTTCTCCTCTCCAGAAAGAAGGCGAGGTGCCCGACATAGAGTGGTGGGACTCGTACATCATCAGGAAGGACTCGTAAGTTGTCTGTCTGGGAGTCTTATTTGTCTGTCTGTCTGTGAGTCTATTTGTCTGTCTGTCTGGGAGTCTTATCTGTTTGTCTGTCTGGTAGTCTATTTGTCTGTCTGTCTGGGAGTCTTATTTGTCTGTCTGTCTGGGAGTCTATCTGTTTGTCTGGGAGTCTATTTGTCTATAAGGGAGTCTATTTGTCTGTCTGTCTGGGAGTCTATTTGTCTATAAGGGAGTCTATTTGTCTGTCTGTCTGGGAGTCTTATCTGTTTGTCTGTCTGGTAGTCTATTTGTCTGTCTGTCTGGGAGT
>JAUEKZ010185170.1:0-26073 GCA_031471865.1 Melibe leonina | reverse complement strand
CCTATTTATTTTTTACTTTAAATTTAAATTTTAATTAACCCCCCCCCCCCCCCCCCCCCCCCCGCCTTCCACCTTACCCTAAGACATTTTTTTCTTGTTTTTCTCTTCTCTTTTATAGATTAGATAGCACATCATACAGTAAGCTGTTTTGTTGTTATTGTTGTTGTTGTTTGAGAGGGGGGGTTGTTGTATTTCTCATTATATTTTCACTCTAAGTCCTCTTTCATCTCTGTCAAGCACAAATGAAACTCATAGAGATAATAATTGATATCCAGATACACTCTCTATCTAACTGGCTATCTAGCTACTAATTTGTAACTGTTTCCAATAATAATAATAATGCCCTACATGTGAATAGCTAGACCCGTCTCGTCCCATGCGCCATGCAGCACACACGACCAATGGAGGAGCATCGCTGGCTGGTAGATACAACATGAGCCACAAACCAGCAAGACGAGACAAGAGAGAGATAGGTGGCGAGTAGCGACACCTTTTCTGGAATAATCCAAGTCACATTGTTACTCTAAGCGAGAGACTTTTTGTTACTATCGCCCACATCACTCTATCGGTTTAAATACTGTAACTATCTAGTGTTTCCCTTAAGTTCTTAAAAATCTTCCAAAGTAAACGTTTTTATTGGAGGATTAGATTTTTCCCCACTCCTTTGTTGTTGTTTTTTGGTTTAGTGGTTTGTTTGTGTGTATGTGTTCCAGAAAATGGGAAGGGGCGGGGGAAGGGGTGTTGTTGACACATTTCTTTCCACAAGATGAATTATTTCTTTAAAATAAATAACAGCATCTTCATCATTAGAAAAGTGAGCAGTCGTCACACTAGACAGATATGGGCTTGAAAGTCAAAACATCATTCAACACATCTTCAAGGAAAAGAATATAGACTATATTGTAAACAAAGCTTACTGTACTTTAACTTTTATCACATGAATGACATCAAATATAATGTGTTTAGTATCTCAATAATATCATAACAAGCATAACAACCGTTATAAGTAAGACTAGTTGCAATTGTTATCTTTTCATGGTCTCTTACCTTCAATCGAAAAGTTTCTCCATGTCGTTCACACCCCAGGCCCCACTGAACCACAGACAAATACAAATTCACACACACCGGTAATTATGTAAAGATTCTTTGAGCCTCAACCAAGTATCAGAATTGTTTGCCTATGACCAAGCTCAGGAATGATAGATATAAAAGTAGAGCCAAATTTAATCATGAGTAATGATAAGATCAATACAACAAAGCTTACCGATCAAAAATAAAACCGCACGCCTCGGTAGCGCCTCTACCTTTAAATGAAGAGAAGCCAATAGCAGAGAGCCAGACCAAAACAAGTTCGTACATGTTCTGCGACCTCAGCTTTTCGGTTTCACGAGGCGCTGCGGATGATGACAGACTACTAAAAATAGACGTACGAGGGGAACCCCCTAGCGGAAGCCGCATTGTATGTGGGTCACACAAACTTCAATTTTGTCTTGTCATCTTGGGGTTTAAACGCATCATACATTTGTTTTTTGACCACGAGGCACTTAATTTATCACCTTACGATTAAAACAATATAAATATTAGTTTCTAAGATTGAAAGTTTTAATGTGAATGTAAACTTCACAAATTATCGCACGTGGTTTGTGATTTGACCCCAAAACGTTTGAGAAACGTTGTTTTGTGTCCTTGACATTTAAAGTTATGGTTTCATACCATGTGTGTGTATACCGTTTCGGAATGGAGAGAAAACGAGGGCGAAGCAAGGAGGCGAGGCGAGACGAGGTCATATTCGTTTCTCTCTAGCGAGAGGGAGACAGAACGTTTTAAATTGTGGGCATGCCGATTTACCTGCAACTGTATGATATTTTATTCGAGGAATGTTATTTTTTGCGTTTTTGAGGTTTTTGCGGTAACAAGCTGTAGGTCATCTATGCATCCTACTTATGTGGACCACTACAGTCTTAGAAAATAAGTAAAATACAGTATGGTAGTAGTTTAGTAATATATCGGTTGTGAGATAGAAGAAAAAAAAGCAAGACGGTTAGTGTTGTCATTCATCTCCTGGGACTGAATGAGTCTAGAATCTAGACTAGTTAGTTCCTTCCTTAGTCTAGACACGGCCCCTGGAAGACACAGTGTTCGAATCCCGCTCTGGACACTTTTCTATTTATCTATTTTTTTCTGATTTCTTCCGTTTGTCTCGTATCTGCCTGCACTGCTTCTTATTTCAAATCTGACTATTTTACTAATTTATCGTTAACTTATAAATGTTCCCTCTACTGGCAGCAACCAACAACCAAACTCAAGTACCGAACGCATCCATTGGCTTCTTCTTCGTTTTCTTTCTTTGTTTATTGAGAGTTTCAGGACTCTTTCCTCGACAGCTATGGTAATATCAGAGATAAGTAAGATTAAAGGCTTGTTATAAGAACAGCAAGAGACGGTTCACAAAGAAATGATTTACAATATTTTTTTAAAAATTCATTTCTCAAAAACATTGGCAAAGATATGATTTACCATTTACAACAGGGAAAATAATTACTTCTCACAATCACAGAATAGAGAAGAATGAACCCACAAACAGGTGATGCCACCACTCGTGATGGCATTATGAGTCAGGGAGTAAATTATACCGCCCCTTGTGTACAGAAGTACTCGGTCCTTCTATATAGCAATTAACCATGTGACTGTAATTATGTACCATAATGTAAAACATGGGACATGGCCACAAACCTGTTCGGACAGCAGGCAGGATTAAAACTGAGCTAACACTAACATATATATACAAAACAGCCTGTGTGTATGCTCATTAAGAAGAGAGCACTGGAGAGAGTGCTGGGAAAAGTAAGATGATAGGTAAAGCCAAAAGAGAAGAAAAAGAAGTAGTACCCATCCGAGACGCCCATTAACCACTCACGTTTTCTACTTGTATTGGTCGAGCTAATACAAGAATTAGTGTGGATAGAAGAATACTTAGTAAAGAAATATTGAGACACAAGAAGAAAAAAATAGAACATTTTAATTTTATTAAAACTGTGTAAACAAACACCTTTATTTATGGGTTTATAAATAATAAACAATAGTAAAGCCAACAGATAAATGAGATAATTAATAAGTTTTACAAAAGCTAATTTTAGAATACCCCACGAAGTAAAATCATTCAAGAAAGACATTCCCTAAAAGAGCATTAGTAGTATTAGTATTATAAAGGTACTAAGTAACCCCTTTTCTGTCTATCGTCATTTCATATAATATGTAAATGCATACATTTAGTAGATATATATCTTTAAAAATATAGAAAAATAAATGGAACATAATATTATGTCAGTATAATTCAAACTTCAGATCATTTCAGTTAAAAATAGTAAATGAAAATTTTCTGAAACTTAAACGTTAACAATATTTTATGTGAAAAACTGTATAACAATTCGAAATTTCTGAACGTTAAAAAGCATGTATGTGGGCGTGCTCGCGTGTGTGCGTGTGTGTGTGTGAGTGAGAGTGAGAGAGAGATAGATAGAGAAAGGGAGAGAGAGAGATAGATAGATAGAGACAGAGAGAGAGAGAGAGATAGATAGATATAGAAAGAGAGAGAGATAGATAGATAGTGAAAGAGAGAGATAGATAGATAAAGAAAGAGAGATGGAGAGAGAGAGAGATAGATAGAGAAAGAGTGAGAGAGAGATAGTGAAAGAGAGACAGATAGATAGAGAAAGAGAGAGAGATAGATAGTGAAAGAGAGAGAGAGAGATAGAGAGAGAGAGAGAAAGAAAGAGATAGATATATATTATATAGAGAGAGAAAGAGATAGATAGATATATAGAGAGAGATAGATCGATAGAGAGAGAGAGAGAGATAGATAGATAGAGAGAGAGAGATAGAAAGAGATAGAGATGGGGAGAGAAAGAGATCGATATATATAGAGAGATAGATAAATAGAGAGAGAGAGAGATAGATAGATAGATAGATAGATAGAGAGAGAGAGAGAGCATGTGCGTGCGTGAGTCTCCATGATGTGTGCGTGTTTGTGAGTGTGGTGTTTGTGTGTGAGACAGAGATGGGATGGTGAGAAAAGAGAGAAAGAGAGTGAGTGTGTCTGTGCGTGTGTGTGTTTGTGTGCGGTTGTGTGTATGTACATAATATGCATGTGTTTGTGCGCATTTGTGTAATGCTTGTGCCTATCAATATCAGGGGCACTCAGCATGAAATCGACGGCAGAGTGGTTCAGGTTGGCCCAAGCGTCGATTTTCACATGAAACAAATCTGCGTAATCCATTCTAATTTTAATTATTTTCCTACTTCCGTTCTTGTTCTTGACTGACTTCAATCCCGCATTCCTTCCTTTCCGGTTTCGGTTTTGTTCCTTCCCTTCCTGTTTGGATTTGGTCACAATTTAATTAGTATCGTTACGATGACCAGATTTCCCCTCATCTTCCACAATTTCAGAGTGCCTATCATGTTGAGGATGATGAAGATTCCTCCCCTCCCCTTCTCTTCATATTCATCCTACTCCCCCCCCCCCCCTTCCCCTCCTCAATTGTTTCGTTCTCCTTCCCCTCCTCAACTTCCTCCTTCTCCTCCCCCTTCCCATTCTCCATTGTCATTGTCTCCTTCTCCTCCCCCTCTTTTCCTTCCTTCATTGTCTTATTCTCCTCTCCCTTCTCATCCTCATTCTCCTCCTTTATTTTTTTCTTTTCTTCCCCCTCCTCACTGTCCTCTTTCTTTTTCGCTTCCTCCGTCGCTTCATTTCCCTTCTCCTCCTCCACTTTGTCCGTCACGTCTTTTCCCTCTCTCTCCTCCTCATGTTCCGTTGCTGCTTCTCCCTCCATAATAATAGTCCTTTCCTTCTCCTCATCTCCTTTTTTATCCTTGTTATTTCCATCATCAGCAGTATCATCCTCTTCGTCATCCTCATAATCATCGTCGTCACTATAGCTCTCCTCCTCGGCGTCCTCGTCTTCCTCCTCCTCTTGGATAGGACTGAGTCCCCCGGCACACAACCGTCTGAAAAGAGCCAAATCGCCCGGACGACCTCGTACGACCACAGCCTGCTGCCCATCATCTGTATCGTCCCCGCCTGTTGCGTCGGCCAGGTCGGATTGACTGGCAGCCAAGCCCATGCCATAGCCCTCCAAGATCGGGATCAAGTCCCTATCCACCCCTCCCCCGGCCGCGATACATAGGCTTTCCACCGACATCACGTCGTGTCTTGGAGTTGTTAGATCGTCTTGAAATCTAGCAATGCCGAACGATATGTTCAGACCGTCTACGACGAGTTGTTCGGCCTCATGTTGATTTTCATTCTCCAGCTCTAGCCGCGTCGACTCTTCATCACTGTCCAGACGGAGAGAGTCCAAGTCTTCATTGTTTATCAAAATACCATTATCACTCTTGTCTTTTCCTACCAAGCACGGAGCCATGTCATCATTGGCGCTGAGATCTCCACTCTCATTTTGCGATCTTTGACCGTTTTCGTTCCTACCTTCTCCATCAAGACTCTCCTCAAAATCGTTTTCCTCCTTTCCCAGCGGTTTGTCTTTATGTCCATCTCCATCACCCTTCTTCTCCGCACTAACTGAATTACTCATTTTTACATTGACCATCTCCTCTTTCTCCTCTGTTGACATTCTCTTATCGCCATCCCCACCGCCATCTTTCATCGAACAAACATTTTCTTCAACGGTCTGATCCACCGGCAGTGTGAGACATACTCTTTCATCTTCACGGTTTGCAGACGCGTCGCTTTTGCCGTTTATATTTGTATTTACGATTGTGTCATGGGATGTCGTCAGTTTTTGGTCTGCGATGCTTGAGACACCACTGCTGGTAATTGTAACTGCGAAGTTATTCTGACCAACATTTGAGACATTTAGTCTCATTTCTTCCTTATTAAATTCTTTATCTTCATCGTGTGTGTCTTCTTCAACAAAAATTGGTACTTCTTTGGTGCCCAGAGAATGCAACATGGAACGCACGCGATCAGGACACAACAAGCCACAATCAGCAATACTTTCGTCAAGAGACTGGGATGGATTGGCTTCTGAATAATCTCTCATTTCGTTATCAGTCTCAGGAGAGTTTCTTTGTTTGCCATCCTTCATCGCTGACCCTTCCGTGAAATTCTCATCGAGGGCTTTGGGAATTGAGGCAGCAAAGTCTCCAAATCCGAGGCCCAAAGTTTCCACGTCCCTGGGTAATGCAACTTGATGAACTCCGTAGTCGGTGATGTGAAAAGATGAAGACGCAAAGCCAGAATCAACCACGAAACTACTTTTCTTTTCCTGGGTTTCGATCAAAGTTTCCATCTCCGTTGTATTTATCTCACACTCCCCGCTCGATTCGTAGTTGTCAACGTCGTCCAGATCTTGTTTGTCTTTGATAGATCTATTCACAGCCATAGAAGTGGAAGCATCCGCTGGAATGAGAGGCAGACGCACGCCCAGATTCCGTGTAGTATCCTGCCGCGTGACCCCAGGTCCTTGATCGCGTACGTTCCGTTTAGTTTTCGGGGAAAGCTTCTCGCCAGCGGATTCGCTCAACCTGGGGTACTCGCAATTTATATTCTCCTCTACAATTGCCCTGAGTTTTTGACACTGATCAAGAATATTGCTATCGTTATCAATCTTAGGCAGACACAGATTCTCAATTTCCATTATCTCACGGTTAAAATCATTTTTTGTTATGCCATCACTTTTTTCAAACGACAGCTGGTCTGGGCTCGAGGCAGCTCCAGTGTCACCAACAAGGGGATCTTCGTTTTCCTCCACAGGCTGACTTTCCGTCGGGGGATCTTCCTTCTCGGTGACTGGGTTTTTGCCGGCGAGTATATCTGCAATCCATTTCCTGGAAGAGGCAGCGTTGTGACTGGTCCCGGGTCTACCTCGGAGTCCGCTACTGGGCCCAGGTCTACCTCGGAGTCCGCTACTGGGCCCAGGTCTACCTCGGAGTCCGCTACTGGGCCCAGGGCGTGCCTTTGACGGCAGCATCGCCCCGTGGTTGTGTAGGTACAGGTCGCACATGGCCTCGCGCCTTTCCTCGCCGGCCAACACGTCACTGTAGCATTCCCCGTAAGCGCTCCGCATCCTTTCAACGAACCTTATGACAGAGGGTCTAAGGCTCCCTCCTTCCGTGTTACTACTACTGCCACTGCCCGCAGATTTGCCCTCCGCGGTCTGACGAGCCCCCGAATTCGGCACTTTATCAATTTTCCTTGGTAGAGAAATCGATCGGATTTTCCCTCTGCGTTTTACGTTGCCCTTGGGTTTTGTCGCGTTTCGAAAAGCTGTTGTCTCTACCATCGACTGTACAAATGCACTTCTTTCTGGCCGTCTTTGACTCTGAGCGTAACGTTGGCTTAGTTCTTTATCTCTCTGTTTCAGCTTCCTCTTCATTGCCGCCTCGTCAGAGGAAGGCCCATAACCGGTGTTGGCATTGTTATTGCTGCACGAGGGTTTGTCCGGGAATACAACGTGGGGATCTTTATAGCACAAATGGACAGCCGGACGTCTGTAGCTTCTCCGTCGACCAAGCCTGTAGTTGTGAGGTTTGGATCCGTTCGTCTTTGGGATTCTCTTTGTCGGCCCGCGAATAGACCAGTTGGGAAACACTTCAAAGAGTTGAGAAGTAAACGTTAACACATCCTCGACTTCTCCCCTAAAACATTGCACCGATGAGTCTATAGTACCATGCATTCTCTTGTCCGCCTCTGATAGTGATTCGTTTCGGCTCGTGTTTGAAGATGCAACATCGGTGTACATTTCATCCTCTAAAACAGGTTCATGTCTGGCAAGAGTTGATGATTTCTGACGAGATTTTAGTGATGATGCGGTTTTGTTTGATTTGTTCCTAGCAATTCGGCGGGGCTTTTTAGCCTTCAAACTCTTTCTTCTCTTTGATGGATGCTCTTGGTGAGTATTTTCTTCGCATACTGCTATGCTGGTTTCATCATCTCGATCAGCTGCTATCCTTGCTCGCTTCTTTTTGGTTAAAGTATTTTGACCAGCTGTTGCACGTGAATTATAATATGCCGTGGCAGTAGCGGTATCTGCTTGATTTCCCTTCGGAACTATTTCAGACAGTGAGACCGTGCAACGTTTGAACAAAGTTGCCGTTTTATTCATTGACTTTTGAGCAAGTAGTGCAGGGTCGGATGGGGAAGAACTCGTGAATATTTCTTTTTGGACTGAACCATCATCCTGTTCATCACATGAATTGGATAGCGTCGGGTTTGATTCCGATGGTCCCTTCGTGCCACGGCAAATCTTCCCATCAGCAGTCAGACCATCGGAGAGCACAGCAGTTGTCATGCTTTTGGAGGGCGGACCCCTCCGCCTGCGGGAGACTCGTTGTGCCACTGAGGTGCTCGCTTCCTCGTGTTGACTTTCAGTCCTCACACGATCTGCTGCACGCTCAGGCACTTTCACTGAACGCTGTGATATCAGAGTCCTGTCCGGCCTTTTGGCATTCTTTCTTTTCGGAGCCAAACCTTTCCTCTTCCCCTTCCTTCGTTTCTTCCATGTAATGTCTCCATTAGATTTTTCTTGAATGAGTCTTACCACAATTTTTATCTCTCCGTTGTCGTTGTCGTCGTTTTTCTCTGTCTTGCCCCCTGTCGTCCCTTGCCCACAAGTTAAGTCGGTTTCTCTGCGTCGACCACCGCCCTTTTTAAATGAACATTTCCACAGACTGCTATCAGATGGCAGGAGGCATTTACAAGACTCGACGGTATCATTCGGATTTGACTGAGCCACAACCCATGATGTGTCCTTCTCTGTGATTGGTGGGTTATGGTCAGACGATTCCTCTGTCGTCTGCAGTTGGGGCGGCTGCGTGTCTACTGGTGGTATCTCTACCTCTTTCAGGTTGACCAATTCATTAGAGCGTTCTTGTGCATTGACATCATCCAAAAAACTGAACGACGACCAATCGGTAGAAACATTGAATAAATCTTGTCCCTGCCTGTTCTGTCCACCATACTGATCCCCGTGGTATTCACTGTATTCATACTGGGTACGAGTGAAGTGGCTGGAGTAGTCATTGGGTAAAAACTGACTGGGTGCGTGACCGAATAGGCTTGTGGGATACTCTTCGTACTGATGACCGTAGCTGCCGAGAAGTCGGGAGTTTTCTGCCAGAATGGCGTGGACTTCTGTTTCGTTTAACCCTGTATGTCCTGGGTATGGTGGATCGACGCTGGGACGTGACACAGCCATCATGCTTTGCTGGTCCCGATTGTACCCGTGGTTTTCTTGTCCGGGCATGTGTGCCGGCATTGCGACGGGACAGGACGAAGTACCAGGGGCGTCAAAAATGTGATCGTAGGAAAAGTTGTTCTCTCGGGAATAAGGGTCAAAAGAGAATAACTCGTCTTCGCAGAAAGTATTTTCCAAAACGGTGTTTGACGCCAGAAACCCTCCCAGCGCATGTTCCGAAATGCCCGCGTTGCACATAGCATGCTGAAGCAAATCCTCGTGTTGTTCTGTGAACCCTTGTGTGTTGTCAAGGTTCGCGTAGTCTAAAGTGTTATAATCATTATTAGCCAACCCTGTTTCTTGTAGTTGCAGACCCTGATTCCAGCAGTCGAGGTCATGTGAGACTGCCCCAAGCCCCGGACCCTCTGGCTGGGAGGAGTGAAGTGTAAAACACCCGTTGTTGCCATTCGAATGCCTTGCACCGGAATTACTGTACACAGAGTCATAGATGTGACCATCCTCTCCTGACGCATTGTTTCCTGGTATGTGAAACACTCTATCACAAGCGTTCAGTAACACAGGGGTGTGTATTTCATCTTGTTCGAAAGCTTCCTGAAACTCCTCTTCCACTTCAACTACCTCAGCTTCTCTTCTCTTTCGGGTCCCCGGTTTGGTGGATCTGGTTCTTTCTTCGCCATGGGGATTGTTGCTACTGAAATTACTTTCTAGAAAATCCAATTCATTCTTAGACCAGTTGAATTTTATTTCAGAGTCAGGGTTTTTACAGACTCCAGGTTCGGCTATGGAAAGAACGTTCTTTGATAGTTTTTCAACACAATAAGAATTATTAGAAACTACGTCATTTGGTTCAGTATCTTGTGAATCGTCAGGTTCATCCCAAAAGTCGTCGTAAGTATCATCCGACTCACTTTGTGTGTCAAACTCATCAAAAATTGGAGACAGCGATCTCTCGACTTCGCAAAACTCTTGTAAAATGGACAATAAAGCCTCTTTGTCACCCATCACTCGCCGAGAAGGTGTTGACTCTTCTGCTGTATACTTTACATCTTCAGACTTCTTCGGCGGAATCTGAGAACAAGAGAACTTGTCCACATCCTGTGTGACGTGATTGAACTGAATGGTGACTGGCTTCTTGTCTGAATTAAAGCTCTCATTTGTAGGTAAACATTCGACCACAGCGGTTGATGGGACAAGGGCTGATGGACACAAGATATTGAAAGTTTCATTTGGTCTTGATGATAAGCATGTCTTTATTCTAGGATCTGCAGGATTGCATTTTTCCATAACAATATTAGGTAGATTACAGTAAATGTTAATCAAGCCTATTGGTAATTCTATTCTCAGGGGGACTTTGTACGCCCTTCCTGAATGTATTTGGCAGGCTATGCCTACAGGACTAAGCTTTCCGTCAGCTTTGTGGTAAAAATGTGTCACGGAGGTGGCGAATGAGTTTTTGCTTTCTGCTTCTATTTTGGGCTCTTGTCTCGATACCCCTACAATTGCTATGCATTTCTTGCCGTTTTCAGCCTTATGAATCCCTCCCGGTGTTCTAAGCTTCTTCTTTTTCTCGTCACATTTTTTGACTTCCTGCGAATCCAAAATCTTCCTTACCTTATCATATTGACCAACTGCAACATGTTTGACTGAAAATTTCTTCTCATTTGAATTCATCTTTTGGGCGTTATTTCCTTGATTCATCATAGCGATAACCTTTTCTGTTTGCTTCGTGGAGGTCGCATTGTCATCACTCTGTTTCAGTAGTTGTGGTGTTTGTAAGGGTGAGGCTAGAGATATGGGTATACTTCCATCGCTATGTCTCTGACAACCCAAATGCTCTTTGGATTTAGTAAAGCAAGATCGCGAACAACTATTCTTTCCTTTTGTATTTTTCGCTGAATTGGTACCGTGTCCCGAGTATCTCTTCTTAAAACATTTCGTTGTTTTGCGCCCGCGACCTGTATCAGTATCACATTTGCTGCATGTGTGACTTGGAGACTCCGAATGTGACGTGCGAGTCCAGGGTTGCCCAGACATGCAGTGGGAAGACTTGGGTTGACAAGGTGTGTTGTCCTTGCATTCTTGAATTGTGGACAGTTTTGACTGTCTGGATTCGTCTTTAGATTCCCTTGGCGTGTCGTCACATTTATATTTTGTTTTTTCGGGAACCATGATTTGGTCTTCCGGGTTTGTCGATCTGCCTTGAGTCTGTGTATTCTCGGTTGATTGGATTTCATCGTCTGAGAAACCAAGGATGTCTATAATTTGGTCTTCTGATTCTGTTGACATGTCTCGGCACTTTTTTGATTTTCTGGACACGTTTTTACATTTTTTTGACTTTCTTGACGTGTCTTTACACTTTTTTGATTTTCTGGACTCGTCTTTACATTCGCTAGACATGTCTTTGCGTTTTTTTCTCTTAGCCAACTTAATTGTATTTTCTGACTCTCTAAAAAAGTCTTGGTGCTTTTCTGATTTTCCGGAAACATCCTCGCGCTTTTCTCTCTCAGTAAATGGCATTTCTTTTTCCCGTTTTTTACACACCTTATCATCATCATTATCATTATCACCGTTTTGACGAGTTACTCGATGAGAAACTTTTATCGCGTCCTCTGATCGTCTTGCTGGACATTGTTGCGTTATTTTGTCTGAGTCTTCCGTGTCGTCTTCTGATTCTTCGTACACGTCCAGTTCGGCACAACTGCCAGCCCTGCTCGAATGCATCATTGAATCTTCCGCATCTGTGTACGTTCCATGATAACCGATTTCAGAATTGCAATCTTGTTCATGCACCATGTCCGAATCAGCATAATTGTAATCTATTCTTTTTTGTAGGCCATACCTATATCGCGTAGATAAATTCCGAAAATGATTATCTCTTTCTTGGTCATTATGAGAATCCTCCGGATAATCTTCATCAGGGTGACACGGTATTGCTAAGCTCCTCCGTAAATCCTCTTGTCTTCCCTCTTCATTGGAGTAAGACGTTCTAGGATAGTTCTGGCCAGTGCTAGTGTTGCGAGACATCAGCCTGCTCCGTAAATCGTCATATCTGTCGTCCCTGTAGTAACAAGTCTCAGGATGCTCTAGATCTGGCTTATACGACACCAATAAGAAGCGCAAATCCTCTTGTCTCTCTTCGTTGTAATAACAATCTTTTGTAGGATATATCCTGTCAGTTTCAGGAGTGTCATAAAATCCCCGAAATTTAGCTTCCCTTTGTCTCTCTTTATTGTAACAACGAGTTTCAGGATAGTCCTGGTCAGAATTACATTTCAGAAATAGAGATGTCCTTTTTGTCTCTTCACTGTAATACGAAGTTTCAATGGGATAGTTCTCGTTAGGGTTGTACTTAATAAATTCAGATATCCATTCTCTCTCTTCATTGTAAAAGGAAGTTTCAGGATAGCCTTGTTCAGGATTGTAGTCCAGAAATTGAGATTTCCATTCACTGTCTTCATTGTATTCAGCAATGTCAGTAGGATAGTTCTGGTCAGATTTGTATCTAAGAATTCTATATTTCCCTTTTCCCTCTTCATTGAAGTAAGAAATATCGGGATTGTCCTGGCCACTATTGCATCCCAGATACTGAGAATTCCCTTCACATTGACCATCTACGGGAGTTACAGACGGTTCCGTGTATTCATCGCCCATGTCTTCATCACAACTTCCGGTGTCGTCATTTTCAGGCGAAAAACGGGATTCCTCAATTTCTCCCTCTTCAAGTTCATGGTCGCTATATTCAGTCTGGCCATCAGAAATAGGAACTACAACGAAATCTTGTTTTTTCTCTTCGTTCTCTTCATTTTCTTTCTGGTTGTTTGGAGGTAGAACAAAACTATCTATTAGTACATTATCTCCTTTCCCTTCCTTATTGTAATTTTCCACCCTATCCTTCACACGCTTAAAAGAGGATTTTGGTTCTTCATGTTTGTCCAAATTGTCTCTATTTCTAGTGGCATGCGTTACAAAGCGTGCTGTTTTTTTCTCAACCAAATTTCTGTTTTCATTGTCTTCATTTTCAGACGATATAATAGTAAAGGATTTCGTTTTTTCTCCTTTCCTTTCTAATCCATCTTCAGCTATGTACATTGAATCCACTTCAAAATTATCTATTTCTCCTTCCACTGTGTTTTGAATACCAGATTGATCATTCGTGACTTTAACTGCTACTGAATCTGGTTCTTTTTCTCTCTGGTCAAGGTCTTTTGAAGGCGTCACAAATGCTTCCAAATCTGCCTCCGTATTGGCATTTTCATTCTTGTTTAAAATTTCCGACGATCCAGACAATTCCGATTCTTCTACCTCTATCTTTTCATTTTCATACACGAGACAACATTCGGGGGGATCTTCCTCAGTAGTTGTTGAATGTCCAACTCTATTTTCAGTCCAGTCGTTCTTTACTTTTACTTTTGAGTACTCAAGACACCATTCTTCTTGTTCTTCGTCTCGACTTTCTCCTTGGCATGTGGCAGTTTTGAGATCGTCCTGGATCAAAGTCAAAGGGATTTGCGGTTGTTGTACAAATGCTTCCTTCTCTTTCTGCTGAGTCACTATCAATGTCAGTGGAGATTCTAGAGTAAGACTGAATATTTTGGATAGGTGCTCGTCGGTTTGCCCGCGAACTGCAGAATTATTTGCTCTTTGTCTCCTCTCCAATCTGGATTCACGTGCAGCTAACGTCTTGAAAAGGTTTCCCCGTAGTTTAAATCGCCTTGGGCTGTATTTGCAGACTGCGGAGGAGTTTTGACCCTCGACACATCGCCACTCATCCACACTCTCCCTTTCCCCTTTCAAACAATTCCCCGTATCGTAAAAACGGTTCCACAGTTTCACACACTTCTTCAAAGTCTTGTACACCAGAGACCATCTCCGTCTTCTTTGCTTCTTTCTCGCAGTTTTCGCACTTTGTTTTGCCTTGCATATCGTTTCATCGACATGTTTGCCCTCGGAATTTTGATCAGTATGAACAGAGACATGAATGCGTTCAAAGCTGGTCTTCTCTCTTGCAGCAGTAGATAAATAGGTCACATTGTCTCTTGCAGCAGGGGATAAATAGGTCACATTGTCTCTTACAGCAGTAGATAAATAGGTCACATTGTCTCTTGCAGCAGTAGATAAATAGGTCACATTGTCTCTTGCAGCAGTAGATAAATAGGTCACATTGTTTCTTGCAGCATTGGATAAGTAGGTCACATCGAGTGAGTCCAGGTTATTTCCAGAAATGGTCGCGTCTTTTGTCACACTGGACAATGAGGGCATATCAACAGGGAGCTCTGGCGGTACTTTTCCCAAGGCGACACTATCTTTAGTCACATTACATGTACGCTCGGTGGGTTCGTTGATCAGTTTATTAAATTTCAGCCCGCTGTTGAGCAAATTGTCCATAATTTGGGACAAGCTCAAGATAACCCTGGAAAGATCGGCACCAATCTTGCCTTAAATTTCAAAGAAAGGCCGAAGTTGCGAAAGTTGTAAATAGTCTATAACTTTTCAGACATCTAGTCTAGACTATCTAGCGGCCGTCAGAGTTACTGCGTTGTCTGATATCGGATCTAGGGGATTCTTACCATCAAAAGAATTATAGAATTTTAGAAATGTACGATAAATACGGGATCGCAGCTTTATAGTTCGTCATAGTCTAAGTCTAAGTATCTTCTTTGTGTTCAACAATTTTCATTTTCAAAGTCTGACAATCACATTGATATTCACTATTTACCGAAGATGCGTTTTGGTGCAGTGCAATTCTATGTTCTTCTCAGTACTTTTTATTTTAAAAATTCCGCGCATAAAGGAGACTGTATGTATTGATGACTCAAAATGCTCTCACTCAATCTCAACAATTCCCGCATTGTAATAACACACACACACTTAATTATGTGATGGTGTCATTAGAAGGGGAAAATATGAAACCACATACTCAGTTACTGCTGCTGGTAGAGTATTAGTATATTTATGACGTTAACCCTTTCACTGCGAGGTCTGATTCAAGCCCAACTGAGTTACATGCAAAATCTTAAAAATGTACGTGTTCTTATACCAGATAAATCAGAATTCAATGAACTGAGTTTTGGGGATTTTGGTGGCCTTAGAAGTGAAAGGGTTAAACGCAATGAGTCTATAATATATAATATTATATGTCTATAGCATGATGGACAATGATATTGACCTTTTGTTTCCATCCCCAGGTGTTTCTGTTCAGGAGCACAGTGAATGTTAAATAAATGCAATTACAATTTTTCGGTCATGAACCAACTGTATGAATGAATGGTACAAAGACGAGCCTTATTTTTCGTCTCCGTGGACCTTTCGCCCCAATACAGTACCAATGTTCCTCCGCTCCACTCCAAGAGACTTTTTTTTAGTCTCCGCAGATTTCTCGACCATAAACCAATGTTTGTGGGCTCCAACTCCAAGAGACTGCTTTTTTGTCTCCGCAGATTTCTCGCCCAAAAGCAATCTTCCTGGCCTCCAAGAGACTTTTAACCCTACTCATGTACCACATACCTACCACATGCATGAAGACAGCATGATGTGGGGAATGACCATTTATGATATTTAAGTTCAAAATCCAAAATTGTTTCATTTATCCAGGATGGAGCAATTACACCGTTTGTTTATTGAGAGCTTTTGGGCGCTTCCAACTGTTTACTTGCTTGTTTGTTTATTGAGAGTTTTAGGGCGCTTTCAACTGCTATGGTCATGTATAAATTATAAGCGCCCAGGGGTGAGTAAGATGATAGGCGAGTTAAATTAAAAAGAATAGCCAGACTTTGACCCAGCCAGGGATGTTCCACAGAGAAATAATTTATCTAAAAGGAAATACTGTCAGGGCTATGTTTATAAATTATACACGGACAACACAAAAACAACAAACCAAAACAAGCAAGACAAAATAGACAGGAGGAAATATCAGAATAACAAAAGATGGAGCAATTGTTTCTAAATATGTAAGTAGTGTAAGAAAAAAAGAGGGAGAACTGAACACAGATATCTTTTTTAAAATCATTTTAATATCTGTCATTATTTGAAGACTAGCAAGCAATTCAGGGCAACAAAGCAAGACGAAAGATAATAATAATATTCTACAATCTTTTTTACCATTTGAGTAGGTATGATAATGATAAAAATCAAATAGACTTGCAATTGATTGAGACTACATACTGTGGAACCCCTGGATAACATGATTTTCTGGTCCCGGGCGATGTCACGATCCAGGGTTGTCATTATTCGGGGGTTCTCAATGGTTATTAATAATTATAACCAAAAAAATTGGGACGGCAGGTCAAGTAGTCTTATCCAGGGGTTCCGCTGTACAATACAGTGTAGTTCACTAACAGATACAACACAACAATAAGTGTGGAAAACATGCAGTCAGCAGTAATGAATACACCAAGGGTGCCAGTGGTCAGCTTGCACCAGTCGGGAAATCTGATAAAATTGTGCCCGTCAGGAAAATTTCCAAACTTTTTTCGCGTTTAAAAAAATTGACATAAAAGAATCGTGTAAAACACTGCTTAACTACAAAAATGCTTTTGCAATACTTAGGCCCACATACACACAATAGTTTTAGTAAAATTACCTCAATCCTGAAATCTGACGGGTAAAATTCTGCCAATACAATCAGAAAATTTTCAACCCATTGCTTTCTTATTTAGGAAACTCTTGAAAAATCAGGAAGTCTAGCACCCTTGGAATACACTCAAACCTTGTTATACAACAACCTTTCTCACCTACCACAAGCTTTCAGCTGTTGAGCAAATTGATTGACCACTAAAACCCTCACTATACAACCATCAACTTATCTTAACTTATCAGTGACTTGCATATTGTTATTATTTCTCATTGTAACAGTATAACAAAGTTTGTGTGTATATATATAACATCAGTTGTCCACAATATACCTACCTACACACAAATCTTTTCTTGTCATACAACCTCTCTGAAATTCCATTCAATTGTGTACAGTACAGGATGTTTGTTATCGTTATATACAGACTAAAACTAAAGATAAAACATCCCTCTTCCTCACAGACTCCCAGTCTCAAATTCAATCTGTCTTTATCTTTTTCAGGTATACCTCAAACCACACCAAGGATCTGACCAAACTTTTGTTCATTTGTTTAGCCCTTTCAATGCTGAGATTATTTCTCTACCTACAAACTAGATGCATTAAAATCCTCAAGATTTGCTTGTTCTTATTATACAATATAATCAGGATTTCAGTGGACTGACTGAATTCTAGGCTTTAGGCACATGTCCGTCCATTGAAATTTGATTTATCTGATATAGTATAAGAACACGTAAAATTTGAAGATTTAGCATATTCTGTTTGGTTCGAATCAGACTCCGCCGTGAAAGGGTTAAGATCTCTATCTCTGAAAAGATTCTAAGCCATATTATCTTTATCTGTTTTGATCAATGACAGAGATTTTTCAACAGAATTTTTGTTCTTGAGTTCAGATCCTAAGAAGCAGAAAATCAATTATACAATCACTATTTTAATGAGCTGCACTCAGACCCACACACACATACACACCCACATGCACATATACACAAACACACACCTACACCCCCCCCCCCCCTTCTTCCACACACACGCCCATGTACAGCCATCCATTCGTACATCCATCACTGTTGTCATCTTCCTTGTGCCATCTGAGAGTGGAGTCGCATGGCGGCCGGCATAGACAGCTGGGGAAACATCCGTGCCAGAACCGGCAGGGGAGGGCACTCTGGTTGATAGAACAAGGCTTCTGATATAAATAAACATTTTATATGTGTCTCCACTCCAAAACTCATAATCAGGAATTACAATTTACAGTCTGACAGAGATTCCTTATCCTCGCATGAAACAAGAGACATTGGGACAAATAAACCTTTAAAATGCTAAGACAAAATCTAACCAACTACTATGTGTATGTTGGTTAAGAATCTTCAAGATTCGCCTGTTCAAATACTGATATATGTCATTTTCAGATTTCAGGCTTTTCAGCACATGCCAGTTTGCTTAAATCTGATTTATCTGGTATAAGTAAGAACATCTAAATTTTTGAGATGTTGCATAAATCAGTTTGGCTAGAATCCGATCCCACTGTGAAAGGGTTAAGGATCGATAAAGGAGGAGCAACTTATGAATGAAGGTTTTCAAAATGGGACAGTGAGGACGGTTTGTATCAGCGAGGGTGAGGAATACAAGTTGGACTGTAAATCTAATAGATGTATTATAATTAAGATTACGTTGTTGTGGACAAGACACAAGAAATAAAGGACAAAATAGGAGAGAGAAAAAAACAGGAAAGTGGACAAGGGTAGTCTCTGTTCAAGAAAAAGACAAGATAAGTCTATCATTTAGTTATCTGGACCATGGGTGCCAATTAAAAAATCCCCTAGTGCTGAAAACCAAAAAAAATAACATTATCCTATTCCTGAATTTTTCATCCCCATGAAAAAATAGAATAAGACAACTTTTATAAGACGCATATGAGACGAATATGCGAAACAAGGAATACACTTGATTCTACCTGCTGTATATTGTGAGTAAGTGAGAGTGAGTGAGTGAGTGAGTGAGTGAGTGAGTGAGTGAGTGGAGTGTGAAAATTACATATTGAACAAATTTTGTTCATTAATATTAATAGTCGAAAATTTAAGCAGAATTATCTCCCTTTGCTTGATAAAATTAAGGATGTTGACCCTATCAAGTAATATGTTAAGTGATTGTCTGATTAAGTGAGGGAGTGATTAAGTCAATGTGTGATTCAGTAAGTGAGTGAGTCTGACCGACGGACTGACCTGTCATGCCAGGCTCCAGGAGGGTGTCCCTGCTGGGCACAGCAAACCAGACCAGGTACTGTGCCAGCCCCTCACTCTGTGCCTCCAGCTGCTGCTGCAAGCCTCTGGTCCCTCCCTCTCCTTCTCCTCCTCCTCCCTGCAGGTATGACAACAACGCATCTGGATGGTCTGGAGCACAGGTAAGTACCGGTGCACACAACACAGAGGAAATAGAACATGAATTAGTTGAACGCATAGTCATTTTTTACAGAAATGAAATAAAAAGGAAGAGGTCTCTAGAATTATAGAGACCAGTGGTGAGAGTTTGTTCATCATAACTAAATCATACAATGCAAGGTGAGTAAAGAGATTCTGGACAAAGAGAGAAAAAGATTGAATTGAGTAAAAATCTATCAAAGCAATGGCGATACATCCAGATTCTACTTTTACACACTCGAACTACATTTGCCATGTAGGTATGAAAACATCACTATCTTTGCATTGCTCTATTTTCTGTGCACAATCAAATATATAAGCTTTCAAAATACAAGCTTATATAAATATAATGAAACCGTCTTGAAGAAAAAAACCTAATGCCAACAGGGGTGTCTGCTTCCTCAAGCCTTCATTTCTGTCTTGGTAATGAAGGTAGGCCTATGTGTTAGCAATCATACAATTTGGTGCAAAGTCAGCCCCTCATTCATAGCAACAATTGACACAATGTGCATTATACTCCATCAACAAATCAAAAGTATGGAATGGAAAAGTGAGTGGGGGGCATACTTTGCAGCCAGGCATCCAGCAGTGTTTCAATATGGCACCGTAGAATGAGCAAAAAGTCAGTGTGAAGCATCTTCTCTTTTTTGGAGGAGTGGAGCACAAGTCTGTACCGGCTGAGGTAGTAGGAGAGAACCAGCCTTAGCTGACCCAGTCCCAACGTAGTTTGACTGTCTGAAAACTGCTGGCTTATCTGCATATCAAAAAGACAAAATAAATAATCCTATACGTATTATATTATGTTATTATTATCTTTTATTTTTTTCAACAAATACTACAATGAAATAAAAGCCTATTGAATACTTTGAACATAGTATTGTGGACACAAAATCTTTTTTTTTAAAATGCAAAATTTAAAAAAATTAATAAAACAATTATCATTAGATGTTCACAATGTAATTTCCTGAGGGAGAAGTATCAAATTATAGGTACATGAAAACATAACATGCTTGCGTTGATAATTATATTATGGTTAAAGATGTGTCATCTATCAAATTCTTATCTGACTTGAGTTAAATGAGGGGAAAGTTTGCCAAATAAAAGACAACTTAAGGTTAGAAGAGCTAAATGAGAGGAGCGAGGCCAACCTGAGTGAGGATGAAGTGAGGACCGATTGACTCGGCCTTGTCTTGGGTGATGCAGTGGTAAATGAAATCAGACATGCTTTGAATAGCCGTGGAATTCTGGACAAATTAGGGGAAAAAAGAAGAAATATACATATATTTAAAAAAATAATAATTTCAAGATGAAATAAAATATCATAAGTAAAAGTGTATGTAGATTGTCATGATTATCTATAAGATTTTTTTTAAAATATACAAAAAGGAATCAAAAGATATATAAATTGAAGGAAAAATAACTTATTGAATAAAGATTTTCAAATAGAATTAAATACGCACCGTTTTCTTTTTCTTGATAAAAAGCTCTGCTAAAGCAGCAACTTTAGCATCAGATGTGAAAGACTTGACAACGTCTGCCTGAAAAGCAAGAAAAAACAAAACATTTTCCCTCAGTTGATAAACAAGGCAACAATAAATCATTTAATAAAAAGGGAAAAGATACACCATTAGTGGATTCCCATATTAAGTCTTTAAAGCATTGTTTAATTAATACCCAATGCAAATCAACAATTTTTAAAATACTTTATAGACTGAAGTAGGATCAAGATAATAACGTATTTTCTTTACTGTTGTATTTACCAAACTCAAGGCTTTAATAGGACTAAGTAATAAACCTATAATCGGTTTCTTCCAATTAACTGTTTGTCTCACCAAGTATTACTGTCACAGTGTGGTCGGTTACAGACTTTTAAATTTAAGAGGGTTTCTTTTTAAAAAGTCAAAACTTATGGGGTGTTTCATAAAGTTATATGATGGAGTGTATTTTTGAAGGCTTCAATGCTATTCATGAGCTTCGCTGCTGTCAGCAAGCAGTTGGTGTATTACGATTTCAGTCGCCTGACATTAACAGGGAAAGTGTCAGTAAAGTCGAATACCCAAGCCAATGTAAATAAAGTGGAGGCTTATATAGCGCTGATATCCACGAGTGCTCATCTCGCTTTACACTTTTTACTTTCCCCGGCCAACAGCAAACATGGAAACACATAGGACAAGACAAGCGCCTGTTAGTTTAGGCGTGTTACAATTTGTTTGCGGGATAAAGACACTGCTGTATGGAGGGCCAAAATACCTTCAGTGTCGTGTGCCAGGACTGATCAGCCGTCAAAGACTTGGCCAGCAGACTGCGGTAGCCCTGCACGGATACAGAATTAAAGTAAACTTGTATAGGAATAACATTACAGATAGAGAATGATACTAAAGCTGCATAAGAATAATAGCAAAGATACAGAAAAATCTTAAATTTGAGTAAGAATGAAAGCATGGATACAGAATAACACTTAAGCCATATAGGAATAAAAGCAGAAATACTTAAGTTGTGAGTCAAAAGGTCAAAACAAGTAAGTTATATAAAGATATAAAACGTACATAAAAAATAAAAGGAGATTCCTCATGAAATAATCCTTTTCAATGTGGATAAGAAGTGTAATTTAATTTAAAACATCATAGAAGGATATTTGACATATTTATGAAAACTGCAACCTAAAAAAATAAAAGCAGTCAGAGTTATTCTTTTTGCTGCACATGCACACTCACTATCTTTGCTGCTAAATAAAACTAAGCATTCCCAGAATGGACAGGCTCACAATCTTGTGATGGGTACCGTGACAGGGTCCAGGGTTGGAATCCCACTCAGAACAATTTTCTATGCTTCCATTGTTCTGCTTTCTTTGGCTTTGTCTCATATCTGCATGGCATATCATTTCAAACTTTGACTCCTTTCTCATGCATTACATACCTTTGGGTCATCCATATAGGACATGTGTCCAGCCTTCTGTTTGACCGGCAGCACTCCGCCTTTCTGTAGCAGTTGCCTGATACAGGAAACGATAAAAAGCAAAGAGTAAAAAAAGAATTTAAAAAGTTCCTTTCCTTTGTCCCAAAGATGAATCTTGTCTTTTCCACCCATCCAAAATGGAAAAAAAATTATGCCCTCATGCAAAATGTAAATGTTGTGGTTTTTAAATATTGACATAAACAATATCAAATGAATTTGTGATCTAAGATCTGTACTTTGTAACGCACTGTGCTCAACACTTTCAATGCTAATGTTATTTCTCAAACGACTAACTAGATACATCAAAACCTTCAAGATTTGCCTGGGTTTATACTAGATTCAGATTTCAGTGAACTGACACATGCCAAAAGCCTGAAATGGTAAAACAACATTACATTTGGAAGATTTTGCACATGCTGTTTGGTTAGAATCAGATCCCGCTGTGAAAGGCTTAATTCCTACCAAAACTTGTCTAAATTTGGCCTCCCTTGATGTATATAAGATTATAATGACAATTTAGTTCATTCATCCACTACAGTGGCTACAAAATTAAAGAAAATGATTACTTGAGTATTCCCCAATTCTTGTCTTCCCTAAAGGTGATAGGCCAGTATCTTGCACCAAAAACTTGGATCTGCACAAAGAAAATAGAAAAACAGGAGAGAAAAAAAGGTTAAAAGCCAAAGCAATAGACAGGGAGAAGATAAATAAATATGCATGCAGATATAAAATACAAGACCTCTATACGTCACCACTTACAAGATGCAACTTTAAAAAAATGTATATATGTCTATATCACTGACATAAAGTACCTCTTACAATTTCAAACCTTACATCATTAGAACAGGAAAAACTTTAAAAAAAAAAGAAAACAGGGAATAACTGAACTGAATGACAATGAGGGATACACTAAAACACATGTAACCCATGTATTACAGAGTTTGTAACCGAACATGAATTGCCTTCTGGCAATAAAGATTATTCTACTTATCATTAACAAACAAAATTGATATGGTTAATATTATTATTCATAATATTCCAAAAACTTTTGTATAGATATCTTACAAACCAATAATAATAATTATAATAAAAATGAGGGTGAAATTCCAAAACCTACAATTACTTGTTATAATTAAATCCAAATTTTGATGAGCAATGTCATCCTAACTAAACTAAATAAAGGAATTCTCCATCCGAGCAACCACAACCCAGACCAAGTCTAATGTTTAAAAAGGAATTGCTCACTTCTTCCAATTTGTCCAACTCGGGTATGATACAGGGGGCCCCAGCATCAAAAGACACAGACTTGTAGGATGGACAACCCTGTCAGAAGAAAAAAACAAAACAAAGTGAGTTGTGAACACAAATACCTTCTGTATTAAAATAAAATATGAGAGTTTGATTTACATACGTGATCAATTAACTTCATGGGAGAATGAAAAAGATTGCACACGATACTCAATTATGTTTGTGTTATTTTTTTGGCTGTGGCCAGTTTTTAATATATTTTATGTTATTTCAAAGGCGGAGCTCTTTAAACAAGTTAACAATATACATCCTTTTTTGTTTTTACATTGGCTTGAATCCAAAAACACTTCCATCCATCACCAAAAAAAAAAAAAGAGCACGGCACAGATTCTTTGTCTAATTTGATACAGTTCAAAACAAACTCCCATGCTTATTTTTCACCGAAAAGCCACACTATTAAGTTAATACACTATCAGACAGCCGAGATTGAATAAACATTTGTCATGTTGAGTATACCTTGAACTTTATCCGTAGGGGAACATAGCAGAATTTCCCAATGTCAACGTCTCGCGGAATGATGAGTCTGGGTTCGCAGGCAAGGACGTACAAATGCCTGAATGCCTGCAGGTGATATCTGTAGAATGAACGCAGGATAAATAATCAGGGATGCAACATAGCCTTGGAAAAAACCCCTGAATTTAACAAAAAGTAAGTCCTTTAGAACCTACTGGCACAAAGAGCAGGAGCTTATGCCTGTTTCTGTCGCGTGAAGCGAGCAATAAATAACAATGGTTGCCACGCTCTAGATAGATCGCTATTCTATGGCAGATTACTTTCTCCAACTCAAATTGTGGATTGGTACCTATTTTTCACCTGGGTGGAGTGAGCAAATTGAAATAAACTTCTTTGCCTAAGGAAAAATCAAAGTGCCACTGGTAGGAATCAAACCCAGTACCGCTGGTTCTGTGCTGCGTCACTACCAGTTTGGCTACCGCACCTCCAAATTTTACAAGTTCAAGAAATTATAACAGTTATCTTTTTCAAAAGCTAAGAATTATCATAAAAATCAACATAAATTAACACCATTGTTTGAAGAAACAGAATGAAAAGTTCCTCAGCCAGCTAGTTTGATCTTAAAAAAAAACAAAAAACTTGCCGGTGATATAATCAATGATTTAAATATCGATAGACCACAAGCACAAACAGTATAATTCTGCATAGAGGATCATCTATCACCACTGCATGCATACCTGTTGTCTGTACTTGCAAGGGGGTATTGTGGATAAAATGCACACAGCATAGCACCGATGGCATCCGGAGTTGTCCTTAAAGTGAACCTGGAATGAATGCAATGATGCTTCATAAGTTTCAAAGCACACACACAAGAAAAAAAAATGTATCTAGTGTGACATAATAAAAATCCTTCTTTCGTTGTATCAATGTTTTATATTTTTTTGGCAAATACATATTTTTCGTAAGAGAAAAATTGGCAATCATGAAAATCTAAGAGAACAGCAAAAAGTTCATTCTAAAACTAATCATCTAGTTTTATTTTTTTTCTAATTAGTGAAAAAAAGAAACAGGAAATCAATCCTTAAATATAATGAAGTACAAAAATGATATTGACACAATTCGGAAAACTAAAGACACAAGATAAGATAACTTTAATTCATCCAATACTGGAAATCATGCATTTGTTGCACATTGCACACAACAGGAAATGGATGGAATATTATAGGACAAAAAAGTCTTACTTTCCTCCTCCAAGAAACAAGAGTCCCGTAGCCATGGCCTGCACCATCTGATTCCCGTAGATAGACTGCTGGTAATGGGGACCCACGCGGCGACGCAACGCCCTGCAAATCCTCATGGTGACCAGATTGCCAGTGCCAGCCATCACCTGGAGCAGAGAGAGATTTTGTGGATCAAATACAGACAGCAGACAGATATCTGTATATATATATATAAACTACATTTCTGTACCGCTTTATCTCAAAACCTAAAACTAAAAGCGCTTTGTACGTTTATTTCTCCCGGTCAAAATCAAACACTGGAACACATAAGACAAGACAAGCGCCTGTTAGGCATGTTACAATCATCTTATTGTAAATCAAAATCTTTTTAAGAAATTTGTGATAATTATTTTATTTTACTAACTCTTGTCATAATAAGCCAGGAAGTTATCTCCTAATGTGAATACAGCATTGTGGTATATTAGGTTGAGATAACCTTGTTCTGAGACTTCTTTACCTTATATATAATAAATGGCAAAAAACAAGGGAAAGGGGAAGACTGTAAACTGCATGGTGTTGACTATTCAAGTTGCTAGGACGTTCATATACCTTCTGCACCTTGCTGATGCATTGGAATGAAAACATTGGACACACGTTAAGGTGTCTCCAAACAGGTATACAGCAAGCCCTAACATGGAATCCCCAGGGTAAAAGGAGATGAGGTATAACCAGCATGTTATGGTAGATGCCACGAGATTGAAGAAGACATGGAATGAAATAGAGAGACGCGAAATAGAGATCCTTGGAGGACAATTGTAGATGACTTATGCTCCAAAGAGAGTGACAAAGGCTATAGAGAGAGAGAGAGAGAGAGAGAAAGAGAGAGAGGGAGAGAGAGAGAGAGAGAGAGAGAGAGAGAGAGAGAGAGAGAGAGAGAGAGA
>JAUEKZ010185159.1:0-13035 GCA_031471865.1 Melibe leonina | reverse complement strand
TACATATTTAAGATTTTGCATATAATTCAGTTTGGTAAGAATCAGATCTCGCTGTGAAAGGGTTAAAGTCGTCATTTTAGCAGCTATCCAACCAACCAGGCGCCCGGCGTTATGGGAACACCATTGGACTGGGTGACTCGGTGTCAATAGACCGTGCCAGGTTGAGCCCTCCATTTATCTGTGTGGCATAGCAGACATGGACATGTCTAGACAGGTCTGCCTTTGATATGACCTAAATGGATGTTTAAAGAAGGGCTTTTAAAAGGAGCAACAAGCAAACAAGAGATGGCCTGTTTATCTCTGTGCGGCAGTGTGCTAAATTGTCCAGAAATCTCCGCTTTCGGCATGACCTAGACTCTTTTTATGAGAGCGTTAAAGAGACAACAACCAACCAACCGAGCTAGATTTTAGCCCGAGACTAGGTTCTAAACTCAGCCCAATTTAGGCCCCCTTTTTGAATATTTTGATCACTCAAAAAATGAAAAACAATTTATTCCGTACCGAAATCGAGCTACATTTAGAACTTAGTCTCGGACTAAGTTTTGGTCTCGTGTCATGAAATCTTCCCTTGGTGCTTGGGCAGCACATCAGGCCGATACACCACAGTGGAGTCTCCATCTCCATCCATCACGATCCAATGCCTTGTTTTCTAATGCCTCCAGGTCCAGTTTTGGCTCTTCATCCCCCCATCAAGGCACCTCGTCCATGTCTCTATTAGTGTTTGTAGTATGTATATTATACTATTAATTTGTCTTGTTTTCTGTTTCAGACGCGAAATGTGTTTCATCTGCCTGGCCTTCACCCCCCAGCATACCAACTTGTTGCAGTACAAACAGAGTAAGTCATTCATGTGTGTTTGTATGTTTATGTGTTACTCTTCACGTCTGTGTGTTTAAGTGTATGATTATATCATATAGTCTATATTTCTTTGTACGTATTATGTATGTATGTTTGTGTATTTATTTGTGTTTGTGTTTTTATATAATGTGTCTATGACTGTTTGTGTGTGTTTCTGCATGTTTGGATCCCAATTGAAACAAAAACAAAAAAATACAGGGTCTATCTATTTACCCAGCAATAAATTATAGAGAGCTAGCTAGTTTTCTGTATACGAAAATGAAAACGTTGTGGCAAGAAAAGACAAGCTACCACCACACTACTCGTGCCTTTCATAGTACAACCAGGATTACGCGGAACGTAATGGCAACCTGCCACTTTATGCCGTATGCTTGGTACATTTATGGACTATTAGGATACTTCTTATCCCTGATCCTCTTGGAATATGGAACTCCTTTTGCACTTTGATAATAATACGGTGATTTCTTGAACGAGTCGACAGATCTAATTAATGGCCCTGGGTGGACATCATCCCATGGAGGTTTCCCGCCATTTTGTTTTCAACGTGTGTTATGTACAGTAGAAGTTATAAGACACACACACAAACAAACACACACATACACACACACACACACACACACACACACAAGCCAGGTCTGAGCTCTAAATCGGAGATTACTCCCAGTTCTAATCCCCCCTTTCTTTTGCATGGTCATTATAATTATAACGATAATAATCTCACAACCTCATCTGGTTTTCTACCCTCCGACAAGATCTGGCATGACCTTGAACCCTAATCAGATTTTCTAGTGACCGTGCTTTGATCTGCAGCTTGACTTGCTAATAAATTAGAGTCTGCACCTTAATGAGGGTATTAGATTGTGCTCAGCATTATCGGATATTTTACCACCGCTTGATTAATTAATTAAATTAGTTAATTAGTTAAGCCCGTGGGGGAATTAATGGTAGTGATAAATACAGTTGTCGGCCCCAGCATATAAGGAGTCTCTGTGGGAATTCCCCAAAGTGATTTCACTCCAACATGGGGTCGATTTCTTTGTGGTGTATTATGATTATAATGCTGTACCTTGATTTATTTTGCTTTATTCCCCTTAACCCTTTCACTGCTAAGGCCACCAAAATCCTCAAAACTTAACCAGGCTTTTGGCATATGTCAGTTCTCTGAAATCTGATTTATCTGGTATAAGAACACGTACATTTTTAAGATTTTGCATGTTATTCAGTCGGGATTAAATCAGAGCTCGCAGTGAAAGGGTTAATACCGCTTCATTTAGTGTCAGGACCCAGCTCTATGTCTGGTTACATATTATTATGAAGTAGTAGAATGTAACATAATATTCCTTGCCGACTAATACGATAATCAATCACAGAGCCCGGAGAGAAACTTTGGATCAAGACAAAAGCAAGCAGGTTATTAGACCACTGTGCTGAGTATTTATTGGCGTTAAGCAAAATAATAAAATAAATAACAACAAACAAGCAAAAAATCAAACGCACAAAAGCACACTAAAAAACAACGTTTGAAATAGCCACACAAATCTTCTTTTACCTCAAGATTTCCTTATCATCAAAATCGAATAAGAAGCTTTTTTGTGCAGCACCACGTTAACTTGTCTTGAGACCTCCGCCTTCAAAATGGGCGTTGAACAGACAACTGTGCTTGGTCGAGTATTTGTGTCATTTGCACGCACTAAATGATTGCATCTTGGTCAACTGTTTTAACCATTCGACATCTAATTCAAACTAGTTGATTTCGGTTAAGTATATTTTAGCAGGCGTCGTAGCACAGAGCCCTGGGACAGCGAGGTTCATTCCTGTTATCAGCACTTCATTTTATTTTGTTTGGTTGTTTTTTTATGGATACCAAGCCGCAATTTTGGTTTGAGAAATTAATCTGCTATAGATTCGCGACATATCCAGAGAATGGCAGCCATTTTCACTACATGGACCAGAAAGCTGTAAAGGCCCCATTAGGAATAAGAAAGAATCCACCAGCGCCCACGGGATAATGTCGCTCTACTCATAATCGAATGGCGTTGGGAGGGAAACTGGCGGAAGATAGTATCACAGTCATATGCACAAGACAGACAGGCACAGGCAGAAGGCAGACCAGACCAGACTAGAAGTTTTTGAGTGCCGCACTTTGGAATCTTCAAGGTCAATGAGTCCACCCTCCCCCCTCGTGATCACGGATATACGCACGCACGCACACACACACACACACACACGCACGCGCGCGCGCACACACACATACGAAGAAACATACCCCCGCTCGCGCATATGCACACACATGTACGCATTAACTCACACAGAGAACACGTACGATAAACGCACACATGTCCATATACAAAATTACTCCTGCACGCACACACACACACACACAATAACGCGCAAGTCACACACATACACACAGACAAACATACAAACAAATACTCACACGCAAACACACATATACACACTCGCACAAGTATACACACCCCCAATTTACACGGAGCAAACACACACAACACGACACACTCTGATCTCACGCACAAGGACTTGGGCCATAAACACCCCGACCCTCGGGCCCAGATTAGGGCCTGACAGAAGCCATTTACCAGGCTCAGTTGGCGGACGCCTGCAAGATTCCACATCTGGGCGGCTCTCCAGCTGCCGGGAAGTGAGTGAGAGTTCCTGGAAAAGTCTAGGGTTTCTCCGTAAGGGGATTACCACACGGCTATGAGGGGATCCCGCCTGACGCATAAAGATGGGAGAAAAGGGGGGTATCGGGAATTCCCATTGATTGCACTTGAGGAATTCATTTGCATTCAATTAGCGTTTAGTGATGGTGAGGATGGTTTGGTGGTGATCTTGGGGGTGGTGGTGCTGGTGGTTGTGGTGGTGGTTGTTGTGGTGGTAGTCGTGGTGGTGGTGGTGGTGGTGGTGGTGATGGTGGTGGTGGTGGTGGTAGTGGTGGTGGCGGCTTTAGTGGTCTTGTTTGTGGTAGAAGTTATGGTGGTGGTGGTGATTGTGGACGCGGTAGTGGATTATGAACTCTCGGCTCTAGATGCTTCGATCCCGGCTTAGCTTGACCACTCGGACCCCCTTTGACCACCAGCCAGCGAAGCAATGAATTTATAAATGGAAGGACTGCCACTAATATCATTGTGGGTGTGCCGTCGGTGGACAAAGAGAAGATAGAACGGAGTCAGATTTCATCTGGCAACACGCTACAGTGCCATATCGGATTGTCATTCTCTTTCTCTCTCTCTATCCCTCTCTCTCCCCCCTCTCTCTCTCTCTATCTGTATGTCTATCTCTCTCTCTTCCTCTCTCTCTTTCTCTCTCTCTCCCTCTCTCTCTGGCTATGTGTGTGTCTCTCTCTCTCTCTGTCCCTCTATATGTGTCTCTCTATCATTTGTTTTTAATTTTATATTTTGTGCTTTTTATCTTGACTTTTCTCTCTATTTTTTAATCTTTTACTTTTGACCCCTGTTTGTTTATTCGTTTATTTGATTTCGTATGTTTGAAGTTTAAATATTTTGACAAATATTTTTGTTTATCCTGACCATATAGAAGATTACAAAGTAAATTGTATTGAATTATTATCTCCTAATTTAACTTTATTTTTCCTCTTCATTGCAGGTTACTGTGTTCGTGGTGATAACATAGACGAAGTGTGTAGTGACATCACTGGCGATTTCACCCTACACACCATGGTCAAAGGTGAGAGGCTTGGTCCCGCGTCTTATCTTAACAGAATCATAGTTATCTCCCATGTTTGAACTTCAATACCCAACTACAAGATCATTTGATATCTAGAAGGACGAGGTGCTTTTGTACACAAAGAGCGAAAAAAGCACAGGTCTCCCTGGATCATACTGCATGATGTGGATGGTAGCCACCATCTCTTTACGCTTGCTTCTCTCTCTTGTGATTTGGAGAGGTGAATGTAAATTTGAACCCTTTCAATTCTCAAACTACTGACTAGATACCCCTAAACTTTAAGATTTGCATGTTCTTATACCAGATAAATCTTTTCAGTAAACTGAAATTCAGGCTTTTGGCATATGTCCGCTCACTAAAATCTGATTTATCTGGTATAAGAACACGTAAACTTTGAACTTTGCATGTTCTGTTTGGTTAGAATCAGACCTTGCTGTGAGAGGGTTTACTTTGTCACTTTTTTTTTTTAAGATGATAGGCCGCGTCGCTACACCATACGTTGAAATCCGCGTTATAGCAGCTGTCCTGTCAGGCGCTTGGCATTATGGTAACAGTGCTTTAACTGGTTGGCCCAGTGTCAGTATACTGTGACTGAGTGAGATGTTCGAGTGAGCCCTCCGTTAACTATCTTTCACTGGACATTAACCCTTTCACAGCGAGGTATCACTCTAACCAACATAAATATACTAAATGTTTCTAAAATTAAATGTTCTTATACCAGATAAATCAAGATTTCAGTGGAATGACACATGGCAAAAGCCTGATTTCAGGCTTTTAGGATATGTCAATTCACTGAAATCTTGATTTATCTGGTATAAGAACAGGCAAATATTGACGATTTTTTAGTCTTTAGCAGTGAAAGAGTTAATTGGTTCTAGAGAGTTACACCTTTCATATGACCAAAACTAAGTTAAAAAAAGGGCATAAAACTTCCAACAACCAAACAAACAAAAAAGAAGGGGTCGTCTTTGTAATAGCAATAGCGATACTATTTTTGGACGAAATATTCTTCTTGTAAAAACAACAGCAACAACAACGTTTTCAATTGCGTTTAAATTTATTTAATAAAATGATATTAAACTCTTATTCACAACACACCAACCAAACCAATGACGAAAGGATAACAACAGTTACAATAACAACAACAACAACAACAACAATAAACACGAAAATCAAATAACTCTCAAAGACGACAAAACAATAAATAGAAACATAATATTATTAGACAGACTATTATATCTTTTTTTTTTAGAAAAATCACTGCATCATGTTTATATTGGTAACACAATTTGAATACAGTGTATTGGGTTTTTTCGTGACATCATTTCATTTCGAAATATCCTTCCGTGCTTTTCTTGTTTTTTTGTTTTTTTCATCTAATTCAAATTTTATACCATAATTTGGGGTTGTGTTGCAATATTCTCAAACATATGACGTATAAGAAATCTGTGGAAAGAAAAGTAGAGAAAAAAAAGAAATAAGAGAGTGAAGGAGAAAGAGACAAGGGGGTGGGGGTGCGGAGAGGCGCTGTCCCTAAGTAGCCAGTCAAGTGGGCCTTGACAAACAAAAATCTTGGAAGATTAAAGAATCTTTTTTTTTTCTTTTGAAAAATTCCGACTAAGCAGAAAACAAAGGTTGGAGTGTGTAGAGAAAAATGATGAGCTTGGCTGGAGGAGCTCTTGGAAGATGGAGAGACCGGAAGGAGGGAGAATGAGAGGAGAAGAGGAGGAAGAAGGAGGTACAAGAGAATTGATTTTTTGTTAGAGACGCCGGGCCTGCGTAAAAGATGTTTCTGGGCTTTCAGCATTGACAATATTTTGTCCATAGGAGATAAAGGTGCTGTTGATTCAAGATTGTGTCCATGGCCTCCCTTTGTGATAACAGCTCTCCACACATCCCTCCAATACAATGGCGGCTTCCATTATAGGTTTCATAGTCTTTGTGCGTCAACACAGACCACAACGATGAAGATAATAATGATGATTATGATAATAGTGATGACCTAAAAAATAATGAAATATTTAATCACCCCACCCCTACCCCTTCCACCCACCCATACAAACACACAAACACACACACAGTCCGAAATTAAATAGCAGCTAGTAGGCGAAGAAAATCGTTTTATTGAATTGTATGATATTATAATGATATACAACATCAGCAAAACCTTACCACTTGTTTGTCTCCTTCCCATTTTAAATTCTGTTTGGCTGGTTGTTGGCTGTTAAACGCCCCTTTGAACACACTGTTGGTAGTAGTATCGTATGGCATTCTAAATTCAAACCTCCGGGTCATATCATCAAAGGCGGACATCCCTAGAGGAAGCTCCAGTTCCACTTTAAGGTTCTTCATCAAATTCAACTCTATGTATTTTTATGTGTTAGATACGTGGTCATTTTGTCTTTATACATCATCAGTCTATCTGAATGTTTGCTTGTCTACATAAATCTATATAGGTATCTATCTAGCTCTCTATATATTATGTCTTTCTTTCCATCTATCTATCTATCTATCTATCTATCTATCTATCTATCTATCTATCTATCTATCTTTCTTTCTTTCTACCTATCTATATTTTGTACTTTTTACTTTTCCCTCTCCCTCTGGTTGTTTACCCCCCCCCCCTCTCTCTCTCTCTTTCTCTTTCTCTCTGTCTCTCTGTCTCTCTCTATCTATCTATCTATCTATCTATCTATCTCTCTCTCTATCTATCTATCTATCTCTCCCTCTATCTATCTATCTATCGATCTATCTATCTCTCTCTCTCTCTCTCTTTCTCTTTCTCACTCTGTTTCTTTGCCTTCCCTACCTCTCTATATATATCTATTTATCTATCTATCTATCTATCTATCTATCTATCTATCTATCTATCTATCTATCCATCCGTCTGTCTGTCTGTCTGTCTGCCTCCACCCTTCCTTCCCTCTGTAACAAGACAGGGACAAAAACTCTAAACTCTAAACTCACCCATAAAGCACAGAGCTGAGTTCGAGAAATCGGGAATGAAAGGAGTGAGACGAGAGAGTGGAAGAACAGGGGCAGAATATTACTGTTTGACAGAACGGGAACCAAATTATCGCCCCTTTTAAAACTCGATTTGTTTCGGCGGTCGGATCTTTGTTTATTCCGCGGCAAATGGAGCAAAATATGCGCCGTGGGTCTCCTTACACTTTCCATATGAATGCACGCAATCTTGGGAGGCGATAATCTCCCCTTGTTTACGGGTGTTTGGGACGTCATACAGTGTCATGGAATAACACTCCATCCTCGGAGGTCGTGGCGTTATAAGGCACAGGGCGGTATAAAATGCAGGGTTTCTTGCATTCATGGAAGGATGCGTGTGGATGGATGGATGGATAGATTGATGGATGGATGGATGAATGGATGCGTGGGGATGGATAGATGGACGAATGGATAGATGGATGGATAGAGGGATGGATGCGTGGGGATGGATAGATGGACGAATGGATAGAGGGATGGATAGAGGGATGGATGCGTGGGGATGGATGGATGGATGGATAGATTGATGGATGAAAGAATGGATGGGTGGGGGTAGGTGGATGGATGGGTGGGTGGGTGGTTGGATGGATGGATGGATGAATGAATGAAAGGTGGGGGAAATCATTATGATTCAGATTATATTCAAGAAGGAGCTGGAGAGTTGAGAGTGGGGATGGATGGGAAGATAAAGTGCTGTAGGAGAAATAAGAAGAAAATGAAAATGTGGATAAAAGAGAAGAAAAAGAGGAGAAAGAAAAGAAGAGGATGAAGAAGAAGAGGAGGGGGAAGGAGGAGAAGAACTTGAAGAAGAAGAGTAAAGACAGAAGAAAATTATGGTGATAGAGAGAAACAGAAGAAGACAGAGAGAATAGGAGAATAGAGAGGAGCTAAGAGATGTCTCCCTTGATGAAGAATCCCGTCAAATTGTGTGCACGATATGGAAAAATGGGAAATGACAATGTATGAGTCACCCTGATTTCACCCAACCCCCCAATCCTCTACCCCCCCCCCCCCCTCCTTCAAATGCCCTCCACATCCCACCACCCCAACTTACATGTTCCGGCTCTTCTCTGATCAACTTTTCCACACCATCACGCAACAGGGATTTTGATACCGAGTCAACCCCCGATTTGATATTGTGTCTAAGCAAGTTATAGAACAATAATAATGAGCAATGACACTCAGAGACAAAGCTTTAGGCTAGCTGCTGGTTGTTGCATGTTTAATGCCTCTATTCGACACAAATGTAGGTCATATGAAAGAGGGAGCTCTGCAAACAAGTGATTATACTTCTACTAGGACGAGATAAACATAGAGCGCACCCGAATATCTCACCGAGTCACAAGACATTCGAACCCCCGACATACCGTTTCCGATGCGGAAACTCTAGATACCACTTGAGCTTCAGAGAAACAAAGCCGGAGAAAGCATGAATATGCTGAAGTAGAAAAGTGACCAGAGGAAGATTCGAACCCTGGACATTCTACGGCACCTTATCTTGTAACTATGAAAAAAGATTCTACATACGAGACCATGATCGACAAACAGTGATATGAGATTCCTCAAGCCAGGTAAGAGACAAAGAGCAGTGTCTGGCAGGACTGCTGCTAAAATGACGATTTGATGTCGTAGAAATGTCGCAACTGGAGTTCGAACCATCGACATGCTGTTTCCGAGGCAGACGCTTTACCACAATTGAGCTACAGAACCGTTGCAAACACCTCGATTGCCGTTACACTCAATGGGTGAGGACGGATATATGTAGATAATAGGGACTTGACTTCTTTGACTAAGTAAACTTCTCTTTCAAGCTTGGCTCTCTCAATTCAAATTCTTGTTTTCTTTCAATAATGCATGCATTTATTTTTTTATCCCCCCCCCCCCCCCTTAAATTGCATCATGCAGTGTCGGGGTCCAGCTCTATGTCTGGCTACAAATGGAGCAACGGGACATGTGGGGAATGAATTGTAAAGGCATATTTTGACTACGCACCTGTTACCATTATTGACGTTTGAGAGATTAGGCTTAAGTGATTCCTCTTTAAAGCCATTAATTTGATTCCTGAGAAAATATTATCATCCTAGACCTTGTAGTTTGTTCGCACTGTTTCTCGTTTCTAAGACTGTTTTACGAATTGGCTCGTAAATGAGTGATTGTGTGAGTATTTTTTGTTTGTTGTTTCTTTGTTTATATATTTTTGGGGAGTTAAAGAGCGCCACGACACACGTTCAAGGGTCACAGAGGTGCCTGATGTCAATACACATTGTCTACTAACGTGTGCGGGATTTAATTAGCTGTTTGCGTTTGTTGGTCTGTTGGTAAAAGGCAATTTTGTTGTGTACCTTGTCTTTGATTTTCCACACATTCCCCCCCCCCCCCCCCCCCTGTTTTCCAACTTTGGGTTCGTTGCTTTGTGTTTGATTGTTTTCCCCCTTGCGTTCAAACGTATCATGTGTCGATAATTAACACCCTTACGCCCTCGTTCCTGTGACAACCAAACAATATTCTTCTTTCAGCTTTCCCCACAGATTACAGGGTTGCTAGAACGTACACTCAACCACCATGTTATACAATCCAAAGAACCTTCTTCTTTTTTCAACTTTTCCCTCTTGGTGCGGGATTGCTATATTAAATGCCCCCGCCCTATTTTTCTACGATTCAAAGCACCATCTTTTTCCTTCACCCTTACACACTTCAAGCAGGGTCGCTAAAGATATTATACATGTCCAAGCGCCATCACCATCTTTCTTTCATATTATGTATAAGATTAACATCATCTGTTTTGTCTCTGTGTTTCCTTCCCATGCAGTGTCAGGGTCACCTATCCCGTGCCCCTTCCAAGGTCACTACTCCTTCACCTACACCAATGGCAGCGAGGCCGTGTGCAGTGACCCCGCCTCCTCCATTCAGGCATGCGCAGACCGTTCCCGGTTCCTCTTCAATCATCGGCGCTGCCCACGTGTGGACAACACCTATGAGAAAGGTGAGAACCGAGCGAGGCTTGATGGTTACCATCAAAAATTGGACACCGCTTCCACCCATTACAGTTCAACAAAAACGTTCACATCCCTAAGATGCAAACACACACAATGTGTATTAGTTGCTGAAAGCGGGATCATAATATTCATGCTGGGTACACAAGCAGTTATTCAATACATCGAGACTGAATCATTCACATATCACTAGACATTATAAAATCAAGGTTTGATATGGCAGTTAATGCTTTAATTATCACTACTAATGGCGTCTGTTATTATCATTTAACCATTATAAAACTAACCTCATCTATATATTCCTTTTGTAAATTATCATAAATTTTTATTATCGTCTTAATCTTTGCAACCTTTATTGCAATAAGAAATTTACTGGAAAATGAAGCGTTCTATTACGAGAACATCAACAAAAACGAAGAAAAAATATTTCACTTAATTGCTTACTATTAATTTTCGTATCTGACCTTCTCCCTTTTTTCCTCCTCCCCACAAATCTTGCCCCAACTACGAACTCCGTCCATTCACACAAACCACACCTTTTTACCAAACGCCGCCTTTCTATCCTAAACCACAATCACCCCCACCCTCTTTCGTCCAAAACTACCCCCTTCTCCAAATCACTCCCAACCATCATACCACACCAAACCATGCCCTTTTATTTTAAACCACGCCCCATCTCCAACCGCCAATTACTTTTCTCAACCACACTTTTTTATCCAAACCCCGCCCCCTTTCCTCTTAACCACGCCCCCAACAGTTGAGTCGTTCCAGTGCCTGGCGGTGTGGGACAATGGCGTGGACCATTACCTGTACGGACGGTTCATGGGACCTCTGCTGACCTCCAGGGAGAGCCAGTATCGATGCTTCGTAAGTGACAGTCACACACACGCACACACACACACACACACACACACGCACACACACACACACACACCTAGGGGTCAGTTCATGACGCAAGAGTAGAATTAGCCCGAGACCAAATTCGTAAGTTAGCTCGATTTCGGCTCAATTTTACGAATGGTCAAAGCAATAGGTTCGATGCTGAATTGAAAATCTAGTTTTGGACGCAGCTGCAGTCTCATCTCATGAAATCGTCCCCAAGCTACCCATCTTGAGCCTTCTGCGAAAGCCAGTACATACAAGGCATTGTTGTTGTCGTTGCTTCTTTGCTTCCATCATGCAGTTTTAGGAGCCAGCTAGAATAGGTCCGGTTGCAAATTACTGAGAAATGGAACATAGTAAAAGGATAAATGTCTACAGCCAGACATAACCCATCACAGATCTAAGAGAGATATTATTATGTTGGTTCAAAACAAAGGAAGCAGGTGATCAACCCCAATGTGCTGAATCTTTGATGATGTAAAAACTCTCTTCATTCTTTCTCTTCATAAGGGCCTTCGGATTGTATGTTTAAGTTTGAAGAGTATATCAAGAGGATAGACAGTTAGGGGTGAAGTTTGAAAGTGGGGTAAGAGGAGAAGATGGACATGTTTTGCTTTATCTAGTTTGTTAAGACATTGAGGGCGCTTTCAACTGCTCATCTTCGTGAAAGGGTAAGTACGATGAGAGTTTGGTTAAAGAGCAGCCAGACTTTGACCCTGTCAGGAACACAGTTCACTGTGCCTGTATACTGTTAATAAAAGCCCTCTATTTATAGTTACCTGTGTGTGGTAGCGCAATCGCTTATCTATAGAGCTTCACCTTTTATATGACATATTATATCGTTTTAAAAAGGACGAGAGACAGGGAGCAATCAGACCAAACTATCCTTGTTTAGATTTTAAAAACCCATGATGTTCATTTTTCACCCACCGCCAACTCCCACTCACCAGATGTACAGCCTGTATGGATCTCACGGTGTGATGTCTATGACTGCCGACGCCACTTGCCAGGGTCTACAAACACCACGTCTTGGGATGAACGTGTACAACCTACAACACAGTGAGTACTTTTTGCACACAACACGCTATCATCGTACCACAAACTGCCATTTACACACTTCACATTAATATTTGTAATTACATAAATCACACTCTATAACGTAATATGAGCTAATGATATCAAGGTGAAATTACTTGAGTTGGTTTATTTTCTTCTTTTTAAAACAAACGAGAATTTGCCACTTAAGTCAAGCAGCCAAGGGTAAACTGATTACAGTAAACATAATACAATGATAAAACTAATATGTTTGTTCGATCAGAAATCGAAATATTCTTACCTCCTCATTTCCTCATTAATAAATTATCTCCTCTTCCATTCCCTCGCGCTACCACAACCTTCCCCCCCCCCCCACCACCTCATCTTCGCTATTCTCTTCTCATCTCCTTCCTCTAATTTTATCACACACACCCCTCATCCCCTTCACTAAACCTTCTCCTTTTCCACCCCATACCACTTCATCTGCCCATTCTCCACCTCCCCCTCTCAATTTAACCCCTCCTCCTCCACCTCCCTATCCTTCTCCACCTCTCCTACCCCC
>JAUEKZ010185138.1:0-13040 GCA_031471865.1 Melibe leonina | reverse complement strand
ATGACGATGAGATGTGTAACACAAGATAATTTCCTCTCTTAGGATCAATAAAGTATCTTATCTTATCTTAATATAATTTACCCATATTTCTTATTGTTTTTTGGAAGGGCGTTCGACAGGAACGGTCCGGTGTAGCCAAAAGAGCGTTCCCCATATCGTTTGTAGTTCATTTGCGGAACTTTTAAAATAGTGAGATCGGATGACGATCTTAAATGTCTGGTAGGGCGACGACGCACAATGAAACTACATATGTACTTAAATAAAAAAGGATCTAAATCATGCAAACATTTAAAAGATAAAACTACAACTGTATATGCAAAGCAATGCGCTCCCCAATGGCCAACCAATGTAATTCAATACGACATGGATTTCATCAGGACTATGTTTTATCCTTGTTGTCTTTCGAGCACAAAGGTAGGAGGACCTACGCGTCAATCGAAATGAAAGGTCACCACCAAAGGGCACAGTAATTCCATTGCCATCATTATATTACTAGATCTATTATGTTTCCTATTAACCCTTTGACAGCGAGTTCTGATTCTAACCCAACTAAAATAAGCAAAATATTGAAAATGTAAGTGTTCTTATACCAAATAAATCAGATTTCAGTGAACTGACTTATGCCAAAAGCCTGAATTTCAGGCTTATGGCATATGATATGTCAGTTCACTGAAATCTGATTTATCTGGGGGTAAAAACAGGCAAGTCTTGAAGATTTTGGCGTCCTTAGCAGTGAAAGGGTTAAACAGAGTCTGATCGAGACCTCCCCCCTCCCCACCCCCCCCCCCCTTTTTTTTCTTCTTCTTCTCTATATTCAGCCTTCAGTTCGCTATTTGCGTTAATCGTTTTGTTAATTTATTGTTTGTTTCTTGTTATCTGTTTGTATTTATTTATTTTGCTGTTGTTTTTATATGTGTGTTGTTGTTGTTGTTAATATTTGTTTGATTTTCCTAAAAGTCTCCGGAGACTCAATCTCTGCTGTTTCTGGGGGCAAGTCATTCCACAAACGAATTGAAGATGTTTCTTCTTACACTTGAAAAATACTTTCTGAGTATTGTGTCGAAATGTTGCATTTATTTTAGAGAGGTAGCCAAAATCTTACACAGTTTGCATCACATTATCTGCGTATCTATCAACCCAATCTTTCACCCATTATGTTTGTGTAAGTCTTTAGAGCCTTCACGCACATAATAAAGCCGGAGCTTATCCCGGTTTCTGTACCGTGAAGTGGACAAGAGGCACTGATTTCCATCCTCATTATAGGACACTGATCTATGGGTTAGTACTCATTCAACACATTGGTGAAGTGAGACAGTGATGAGACTATTAACGGTAAATTTTAATTTCCTTGCTCGCGGTAAAAACGATGTGCTAATGATAGGAATCAAACCCGATGCCCCTGGGTCTTTGGGCGTGTAGTGTAGTTCCATGGTACTTAAAGAAAGTGCAGTCACCCTAATCCTAAACTTGGTCTGGGAAATCATGTTCACGAAAAACCGAGAGGCTTGATGAAGTGAGGACACGGAACAGTGCCCCTTACTAAATACTGGTCAAAACAGTATTCATTACACAGGCTTCTGTTAGTACAAGACGTAGTAGTAGTATTAGTAGTAGTAGTAGTAGTAGTAGTAAGAGTAGTAGTAGTAATAGTAGTACTAGTAGTAGTGCGGTAGTAGTGGTGGTAGTGGTATAATAGTTGTCGTAGTAATAGTAGTTGTTGTATAGTAGTAGCGGTGGTGATGGTGATGGTTGTGGCGGCGGCGGCAAAAGTTGTAGTAGTAGTTGTTGTTGTGCAGTAGCAGCAGCAGTAGTGATAGTTGTAGCAGCAGCAGCAGTAGTAGTAGTATTAGTAGTAGTAGTAGTAGTAGTAATTGTAGTAGTAGTAGTAGTAGTAGTAGTAGTAGTAGTAGTAGTAGTAGTAGTAGTAGTAGTAGTGTAGTAGCAGCACCAGTAGTAGTAGCAGTAGTAGTAGTTGTTGAACTTGTAGTGGTAGTAGTAGTAGTAGAAGAAGCAGTAGTAGTAGTTGTTGTAGTAGTAGTAGTGGTAGTAGTAGTAGTAGTGGTAGTAGTAGTAGTAGTAGTAGTAGTAGTAGTAGTAGTAGTAGTAGTAGTAGTGGTAGTGGTAGTAGTAGTAGTAGTAGTAGTTGTTGTAGAAGTGGTAGTAGTAGTAGTAGTAGTAGTAGTAGTCACTAGTCACAGCAGTTCGGTCGAATATACGGTACTCATATTTAGGTCAATTAGGTAGCGAGGCTAAATGTCCCTGTGGGTACTGGTACCGAATACCGATCCTTGTCACGAGAGAAGCCCGCGCTGAGTAGGTATGTAGTATAACAGACTCAATGGGAATAGGAGCTACATACTTCGGTAGCCTCGTCAGAGGATTATCTCTTTCATACGAAAGGGTGGTTCTGGTGCTTCTAATCCCTTAATCCCCTTTCTTTGGCCACCTAACTTGAATAAGAGTTAAGAGTAAGAAAAATAAGGGAGGGAGTGTGGGATAAAACCTACACCTCATACTTATATCCTATTCATATTCGTCAACAAAATATTGAATACATATGAGAGGCAAAGAGAGAGAGAGAGAGAGAGAGAGAGAGAGAGAGAGAGGAGAGAGAGGGGGAGAGGGAAATAAAGAGAGAGAGAGAGAGAGAGAGAGATGTGTGAAGGATACCTTCTGGCGTTAACGTGTTTATATATGCAAATGGTATGCTCATGTATCCTATATTAATCAATACATTTTCATTGTCTGCGCCTGATGTTGAGGGGTGACCAATGAATATCCTGAAAGGTCTTGTGGAAAAATGTGTTATCCAGTGGAAAATACAGAGAAGGAAGAAGTAGTAGAGAAGATGGTAAAATGATAGCCAGCAGAATTGAGAAAATAAGGTGGGCGACAGAGATGAGAAGGATAAGGGGTAGGGGGAGGAATATGAGTAGTAAGGGTATTTTTGGGGGTATGAGAGAGAGAAATAGAAAGAAGGAGTGTTGGAGAGTAAGGGGAAGAGAAAGAGAGAGGGGGGGGGTTGGTAGAAGTAGCAATGAGAGAAGCTAAACATTGTGTATGCACTTTCTCTCTCTCTCCATCCCTCCCTCTCTATCTATCTTTCTCTCTCCCTATCTTTTTCTCTCTCTCTCTTTCTCTCTCTCTCTCCCTCTCTATCTCTCTCTTCCTCTCTCTCTCTCTCTCTCTCTCTCTCTCTCTCTCTCTCCCTTGCAATTTATGGCTTATTTCATCCCAAGTATTGGTTAAAGTCAAATACCAAAATTATATTTTAACTTTTCGGTACATATCATCTCAAAGGGCCCTTCAAACGTCACCTTTTGCTCTAAATCAATATGAGATCACAAGTCTTGATTTTGAATAGCAATGATGAAGACATGAAAGCAAAATGATAATACTTCTTTTCAAACTTTTTGTTAAAACAAAGAGATGGAAAAATACTCATGTCACTCCGATAAAATCAATTAACCTAACCCTAACCGCTCTCTATCTCTCTCTCACACACACACACAAACATATAAACACACATTTAGAGCGGAAAAAGGAGAGAAAGGGAGGGAGAGGGTAGAGAAAGATAGAAAGAGAAGATACGAGGAATAAAAGGGTGAGGGTTTGTTCCGTTGGTTGTTGCCAGCTAAACGCATTTTAAACATAATTTAGGTCACAAACGTCTTAGCAATAAATGCAGCCAGGATTTGAACCTCCAACATACCCATTCTGAGGTGGATACTCTGCAACATTAGGTACAAAGCAGGTAAAAAGTGAGGAATGATATCTAAAAACTGTGCAAGACAGAGAGAGTGGAATCTCAGTCGCTTTAAATTCCTTCCCTCCTTGCTCCCCCCTCTGTAGAGAGGAGGGTATAAAAAAATCAAGAAAAACTTAAGTTCTTAGTGGTTAAAAAATGTATAAATTAAAATGCTGTAGGATCATTAAGTCAGCCAATTGTCAAATAGGGTTAGATAAGATTTGTACTTGATGTCAATGTTAAAAAAAATAGCTCTAATGGGAAAGCAATCTGGTTCACTGGAAAGAATAAGCATGAAATAAAGCAAAAGATATTTGATGAAGTACATATTATAAATATATAAGGCCTAGAGGTAGAGTGAAGAAATATATATATTGATTCATCTAAAATAGAAAAAAAAGTACATTCCTTGGACTTTGATATATTGTGTACTTGTGTCGAGGGGGATGGGAATTCTTCTTCAAAAAATGATTTTCAAATATTCAGGCCAACCTCTATTGTGTAGAAAATATTTATGATAATATCTTAATTAAAAGAAATGACTGCAGAAACTCTCAGCAAGCAGATAGTAAGTATAGGGCATCATATGAAACCATAAAGAAGAAAAAAAAGAAAGCTCAACAAAAAAAAAAGGGGCTGGAGAATAAAGCATTTTAGCTCATAAATAAACATAGTGCTTCTTTTACATAAGTCATGAAATGATAGTTGGAAGGGAATATTTATTGTTGCCGCTACTGAAGTACCAAACACCAATTAGGATGGTATTTTTGACCAAAATGATTGACAAAATAAAATTATCCTAAAACTAGACTAGAGTCTAGTCTAACTAGAAAATCGTTTGAGAGTTTGCTACATTAAAAAAAAATAGAATATTAACAACAATACCTATAATAATGTGAAATTAGTTAAAAAACAAAGATAAATATAAAGGTATAACTATTATCTAAAAGATGGGCAAGGTTCGTTATATTTAAATATCTAGTCTCTCTGAATTATCCGTGCACTGCACAACACTTTCGAGGACACACTTACCAATAATCGGCCTGTTGCATGAGAAGCCATAATTGCAAGCTTTCCCTGACTTGTCACGTTACATCCATCAAAAACATGAGAATTTGTTTTGTTTTTTTCTTAACTAACACATCAAAGTACGTCGGAGAAAAATCATGATTAAGCGTAACACATTTTACTTCAAAACTTGGTCTTCCTCGAGAAAGGTGGCCGCCATTTTCAAACAAATCTTGACTGCCTGTCAACCAGAAAACTTTCACTTGAAAAGGTGCAAAAAAACGCCTGATAGAACTTTCCACACACTTTCATTGAATTAATTGATGTAGAAATCTATACTGGAACTACTTATGCTAAAAATATTGGGATAACTTTGAAAAAAAACAGAAATAGTTGACGGTTACCATTGATAACAAAGTTTTGTTCCCTGAAAAATTCCGTTGACCTGACAAGTTTTGACATGTAGTGAGAACAGTTAGAAAGTATTCCAATGATATATTTAGTCAAAGAGATAGACCGCTCTTCCTACATTTCGCATGTGCAGTAGATAGGCTACTCTTCTCTCTATATCTATATCTCTCTCTCTCTCTCTGTCTCTCTATCTCTCTCTCTCTCTCTCTCCCATGCAATTTATAAAACGAAAATAAGAGAGCGTAGAGTAAATCAAACAGGTAGTCTAGATAGATAGGATCTAAGGAAACTTTTTCCATCGGAATCTCCAATACATTCCTTATTTTTTAAAAGATTGTTCTCTCTATCTATCTAAGAAGTCTACCTTACTTGTTCCCATTTGTCGTTGTTAAGAGGTCATAATGTGATGGGGGGGGGGGAAGACAACTGATATACAACGACTGTTAACAGTTAAATTAAACAAAGCAAAAAAATGGGAAGGAGAGGGGGGGGGGAATGGCTCGTTATCCAAAGATCCTGAGAGAAATCAGTCTCCGCTCTCTTGGTGCAATATAAATAATCAAAGTGACAGCAACATTAAAAGAATGCAAAGGAGATGACTACGAAATTAAAAAAAAACAACAACATTATTTCTAAGCTGACAATCACATGAGAGAAGAAATTGACTGATTTGTAGCACTTCAGAAATTATTTTTTAAATTTCTTTTGTTTGCTTTGTTTGATTTTGCTTCGGTGGGGTGGGGTGGGGAGGTGGAGGAAGGCTGTGTCACCTGGAATATGACCAGTCTAAGAAGCTGCAAATTATCTTTTTTTTTTATATTTTGATTTCATTTTTTTTTTTTGGAGGCGCAGTGGTCAAATTGGTCAAAACACCCTTCAGACCGCCATGGCCTCATGATTCGATCGATTCGTTGGCAACCAATTATTGCCTGTAATCACAGGGCTCTTGTCAAATTAAAGGTAAATGGAGGGCTCTTGTCAAAATAAAGGTAAATGGAGGGCTCATTGGAATCTCACTTAGTCACAGTAAATTGACACCGGACCAACCAGTCTTAGCACTGTTCACAGAACACCGGACGCCTGGCGAGACAGCTGCTATGGTTATAGTGAATGCCGATAATAACGTCTTAGCTGTGACACGACTGGGGTTCGAACCCTCGACCTGCCGATTCAGAGGCGGACGCTTTAGTACACATTTAGTTACGGAGCCAGTCGACCGAAAATGTCTTTTTTCAAAGATCAGCAACAAATAAATTGCAAGAGGGATAACATCTTTATATTGCTCCTCTTGCTTACTTACATACTGTCAATAAGGACAGCTTGGGTTCACAGAAGCAAAGAAATCATCTCTTACAATCACAAAGAAGAGAAGGAACACAAATCGATGTTAGCCACAAGCCACATCAAGCATTAAGATCCAAGGAGACCCATGACATTTTGCCATCCATTGTGTACCAAAGTACTCAGTCGTTGTAAACAGAAAGTGACCTTTTAGATAGGTACCATAGTACATAACATGGGGGATGACCATAAGTCTGTTTGGACAACAGACAGGACCATGACGGAGCAAATAATAGATACAAAACAGTTGTGTTCTTGCTTGTTATGAGAGAATGAGAGAATGCTGAAAAAAGGAAGACCATAGGTAAAGTCAAAAGAGAAGCAGTACAAAAAGCACCAACCAGTAACACCCGCCAAAAACACAAATTGACTTTACAACTTTTTCCAATAACTTACTGAATGAATTGAAAACAGTTTTGTTTTTATTCAAAACTTAGTTTTATTTTGGTACAAGTTTATCAAAACAAATGGAGTAAATAGCCAATAAAAATCATACATCCTTGTATATATAAAAATACAATCCAGGAATGTAGAATACATATGTAATAAAATCAATTAACATGGTCATGCTTAAAATAGGGAGTAAATAATGGAATGTGTACATATAAACCATCTTGGTTAAAGAGTTGAAGTAGGAATGTAATGATTTGGACACATGCAAACAACAATTGATAAAGAGTAAAAGTAAAAGAGTCTGATGAAATGACATTAAAGTTAAAGCACAACAAAGTGCCAAAGTATTTTTCATTGTCGATGATGGAGCAGGTGCTTTCGAGTTCAGGATTTGAAAGGCAACTGACAACTTGAACTTTCATATTGCTACTCAGAAGCCAGTGTAAGATGTTGTCCCATACAAACAGCAAGAACTTTCATCAACGTTTTAAATAAAAAGCACCAAGAACCAAACACAGAAAAGCACAACTCAAATTAATACAAAGACCAGAAATCTAAATTTAAAATTTTAGCATTTCAGCGGGAGACAAAGAATAAATAAAGAATGTGAATTTCTTTATGAACATCAACTGTTACTGTATATACATTCTTCATTCCCTGATTATAAAACAAATTTTAAAAAAAATCTCATTTCCCTAACTTCCTTGTACTTGACATAAAAATAAAATAGTTAAGGTAGCATGAATGTAATAATAACAACGCTGTTTGCTTGACTTGTCACTGGAAACATGTAATTCCGAATCAGATGTCCATGAGTTTAAAATTAATTTATTTCATTAGTACTGACACTGGCAAGTAAATGAAATGTAGGAAATAAATACTGTACTAAATGATGCATAACATGGTACAATGGAATGGATCTAAGCACAACACACTCATACACATGTTTAGCTATAAAAACAGAAACAATAAATTCATAACAGACAAACTGTATAGAAAAATGTTACACAATATACACACTCATACTCATACTGCTAAAGAAGGACAAATTGTCAAGTTTCATCAAAGTATCTACACTCAAAATTATATTTTATGAATCGATTTTATATTGAATAAAAACCAATAATAATTAAAGCAAACAACAATCCATGTTTTTTCTCAACTTGACAAACAAAACAAAACAAAACGACCAGATTTCTTACCTTTAAAACATACCTATAATTAGTAAGTGCTGGCATCAGCACATGAAATTGACCCCAAAAAGTCAATAGAGAAAATTCAAACATTCATCCACTCTGTATCATTATACAGATAAGATATATCCATTGGGATATGTCAGATCATTTTGCATACAGAGAAGCAGTAGAGCCTTTTGGCATATTGAGCTAGAGCTTAGGCTGGTTTTTCTGGCACTAAACAGTCAACTGTTGGAATGCAAGGCTATTGCAGAACATTTTTCAGATCATCTATACATGATTGGTACCAATTGATACACTAGGGTAAAATCAGGCAATTAGAGTAAATGTTCTTGCCCAAGGCAAATACTAAGAGTGCTGACAGTAGGACTTAAGACCTTATCTGCAAGGGCTTTGTTTCTTTGTTTATTGAGAGTCTACAATGGCTTTAGGCTGAGTTGCTATCCAATCGGCCAACACATTTGAATTATGATCAATTTGAATACCATAATCAATGACAGCTGGTTCAGAGAACATTTTAGACATTCATAAAGATAAAAACATCGTTTTAATCCTGAGAGCAAACAAAAAAACAAAAAACACAAAAATACAACAGTTTTTATTGGGTCATGTTCCAGCAGTGTGGAATCCAATCTAAGAGAAAATGGTTTGTGAAATAACAGTTCCATCTTGCCCAAAAAAATGTAGAAAATAAATGTTCAATAGCTGCAAACTGAAAATTTTGTCAATTTCCCTTTAAAATAAATAAAAAAGATTTAGAAATATTTTCAAAGACAAAATTAACACTATTTTATACACAGATCCTTAAAAAATACATTCACACTTTTTTGTCTTCAAAGGCACAACACTGGGACTATGGTTTTTATTTCTTTATAACTAGAAAATGAATTGTCTTATTAGCAAACACAAAGGCATATCAAACAATAACAATAGAAATAAGAATATGTATAAATACAAAATTAAAAAAGGCAGCAAGAAAAGCATGCAAATTATTCTAAAATACATGCTCTGTTGACTTGAGAACAAAGAAAACTGTCCATAATTCTACTAACAAACAATGAGTAAAAAAAAATATCTTTCAAAATAAAAGATGGGGATCCTGAAAAGAGGGAGAGGTAGACATCAGTTAACAACTGCAGCCTCTCTGAGAAATTTAAAAACAAACAAACAAACAAAAAAACCCAAACAAACAATACTTCTTTTTCGGCTATTCATATCCACAGTTATCTTAATTATGATCAATCACACACAGCTATTTTTACTCTCCATAATTTGGGAAGAATGCCATGCAAAATAAAAACCAAAATGATTTTTTTAAAACACTGTTATCTCTGAAATGTAACTTGTACTCTATACAGAAATTTCTGGAGTAAGATGGAGAATTATATCATGTTTCCACAAGTTGCCTTGATACTCATCCTGAACAAAAAAGTTGATGGGTAGACTCAATTGTATAGTCCACAAACATCCCTAAAGAGCCAAATCAATTTGTCTTAAAGAGAATAAAATATTTTTTGTGGTGATGAACTTGATAAAGGAAAAGGTAAGCAACGCATTTTCAAATAATATAACATTTTCAACATTCTGTGTTTTATGGTTGAAAAAAGGTTGTACATTTTTAATCACAATATAAAAACTCCATCCAACAGTTTTTCAGAAGCTCTCACGACATTGATTTTGATAAAGCAACTACATCACTTTCATTTTTAAGATATGAAAGATGGGGCTGGGCTTCTGGCACCGAAAGAGCTGGGAGTTCCTGGAATGAATGGTGGCTTCATCTCCATTAGGTCCATCTTTCCCAAGAACCTTGTCACCGATAACAAAATACCTCCCACCCACATCATGGCACCTGCGCATGTGGTCAGACCAAACGAGTAGCCCCTCCAGGCGTATCGGTCAAACATGGTCCCGTAGCCTTGGTCAATTTCAATTTTCTCAGAGAATATGATGCACCCAATTATCAATAAGATACCTGTATGGAAAAATTAAAGAAAAATGCTATAGACTGTGGAAAAATATAAATGTCTCATTCCTTCAAATTTCCTCAATAATCTTGATCAAACATTAGTTACATATATCTAACGGTTGTTGGAGCCGATCTTTGATTTTCAAGGATGATTCTACACATAACACATCTTTAAGTAAAAATCAGTTGATGAATGATAGCAGGTAAATGACCCTAAAGCAGAATACAGTCTAGCACCCATTTCTCATCCACAACCAACATCCAAGGATGCATTTCCTTTCTAAACTTTTACTAAGTCTTTATTTTACACGGCTCCTAAGCATCTGCCATGCAACCAGTGGGTCAGAGGTTTTAACCCTTTCACTGCGAGGTTTGATTCTAACCTAACTAAAATATGCAAAATATTGAAATTATACATTATCTGATAATCAGGCTTTTGGCATATGTCAGTTATCTGGTATAAGAACAGGCAAATCTTGAAGGTTTTGGTGTCTTTAGCAGGGAAACGGTTAACGTTGGGCGTGTGCTACCTAAGGTGATAAAATAAGCATTTCAACAGCTGTCCAGCCAGAAGCTCTGTGGTATGGGAACAGTGCTATGACTAACTGGCCCTGGTGTCAGTGAATAGGCCAGCTATTCTAGTGAGACATCTGTTTATCTCTGTGTGGCAGCAAATTTACCTATCAGAAGAGTTCGTGCTTGGCACCTAAATTTTGTTTAAAAGGACGTACAAATTTCATAGTATAGTTACATTGTATTTCACTTCTTTTAAACCGCCAAGGGTTTCTTATACACCAAAACTATATTGTGGAATACATAATTACTTAGCCGAGAAAAGATATTAAAAAATCTGTATTTAAAAGTGTTAGAAAGCCTCCTGGATTTGAGACAAATTACCTTCATACCGATTAATCCTTTCTAAGAAATTCTTAACCATATTTATGAAATTTATCAATTTTAACACAATTATCACAGCAATTATCATTTATCTTACTTTCAATAAATGATGACATCATGAATTATCACAAAAAAAAGCTAGTACTAGATAGTATTATTTGTAGAGACAGGTATGGCCTGGAAGAGAGAAACGAACACCAATTCGGCAAGATCCATCACAGGAGTTTATATGATTGGAAAAAAGAAATGGCCACAAAAATATGATAGGGGCAAAATATTTGAAATACAGATCTTTATACATACCAGAAAAGGCTGCAATCACAATAGTAGCTATGCTTGTAACCTTGCTGATTTTTGAAAGATGCAGCTCCAGGAACTCACAATAAAAGTTGACAAGAGCAAAAATACTTGCAATCATTGTGAGAATACTTCCAGTGATCACAAGTCCTTGCACAGTTGGCAATTGATCTGGGCATAAGAGAACAGAAGGCAAATTATTTCAAAATGTACAAATTAATTTAATTAGATCATATATGGCAATTGCCAGCTGTTTTGGAGAGGCAGAGAGCATACATACCTTGTACTCACGTAAAATAAAAATAAAGTTTGAAGCCTCTTGTCAGTGTCCATTCAAAGGAGAACATGCATGCAATGTGCAATAACATGTTATTACTGATATTGTGTTCCACATTCTCAACATGAACATAAAAAATACACAGAGAGAATATGGAAAAGAGGGGGGTAACCCATATTCAACTCAATAGAAAACATACATTTTTAAAAAACAAAATAAAATCCTATGAATCAGGTCACTCACATGTTTCATTAAAACTGTTCTATTGTATATTAGGTAACATTACAATAGAAAAAATAATTGAAATGAACACTTACTATGTTTATCATAGTTTCCCACTGGATCGTTACAGCGATCACTTCTGGTCCAACAGACTCGATGAAGACCAAAATGAATTTCAACATCATCTTTGTAGACATTGCTGTTGCGAATCTCCAGCCAGTAGTTTGTGGTCAACCCAATTATGGTGAATATGGACGCAATGTAGATAAAAGCAAGGCTGACACCAAGAATGATTCGAAACTTTTTGGTCTGTGGAAAATAAATGTGAACAAGAAATTTTATTCAGGACATGGGTGACTCCCTGTTACAAATCATCATTTGAGACCTAAAAATGCTTTTGAATTCCTGATCTATAGACTTATTATAAGCTTTCAATTGAACAAAGATGTTGGTTGATGAGAATGAGAAAAACCTTAGAGTCTAGCAGTGAAAGGTCAATTGACCAGGTAAAAATGTCTGCCCCTTTTCCAGATGAGACAAGGTATCTATGAATACCAGTGACCACATTCAATACTTAGACTAGTCTTCTAGTAGCTCTTAGCAGACATCAAAAAGTAATTCGAGTGTAACTGACGTTTCCTGACTTTAGACTTAGGATTTCTTTCCTCTATAACTAGACCTATGATTCGATTATTTTGATAACTAGTGTCCACGGCTAGATCGAGATTCTCACCGTAAGGGGCATCATTTTGACTGGTTACGACGAAATATTTACAATAAAAACAAAGGGCGAAATAATTCAGAGCACTATGATGATATCTAATAGTCTCAGAGCCCTTGGTTCAGGCGAAGTGTGGAAACTTAGTGGAAAGGGAATTGAACGCGGAAGTCAACAACAACAATAATTGAAGTGGGTCTTCTTGCACGAACTTCGCTTATTTTGTCGTAGTATTAAATTTTCGAATCTTTTTGTGGCGTAAAATTAGCGGGGAACAGGAATACACTTAGTGTTCTGTATGTGCACTTTGGGTATACAGTAATAATATGTATGGTCAAATTGATAGGGGATGCACATTGTCTTGTGGTCCAGTCACTTTTCAACGCCTAATTATTATTTTTTTCCTCCCGCTTCTACACATAATAATATTTGGCATCAATCCCATGTCTTCTCCGCATTTTAAAGATGATTTGAATTGAAATATGCTTTGTTTTGTTTGTTGAGAGTTTTAGGGCACTTGCAACTGCTATGGTCATATAAGCGCCCAGGGGTAAGTAAGATGA
>JAUEKZ010185127.1:0-13041 GCA_031471865.1 Melibe leonina | reverse complement strand
GATATATCACCATACACCACCCCCCGTCCCACGCCGACAGCCACCCCCCCCCCCCCCCACACACACCAATCATGTTAGTCATGCGCAGAATTAAATATGATTCGTAGTAAACACCATAGAGTGCCAGAACCAGACACGAACGTGATTTCAGATCCATCCTTTATTCCATCCAGCCCAGCATAGGCATAGCCACACGAATAGTATGACACGAATAGGCGGCGGCGAATTAAGAATGCCATTTATGTCATTAATAAACCACCAGGCGTTATTCAGCTGAACGTTCGCCACGAGTGATTATCACAACCAATTATCGGTATTCTGTTCTGTGTGAAACCCCTCCCCCCTTCCCCAGCCCCATTTCACCCCCCCCCCCCTCGCCCACACTATTTCAGAGATGGAACCTTCAATGCCACAATAGCTAGAATGTCCACTTCCCTACCGGTAATTCCTTGGTTTGAACTTTGATCCTGGCGGAGACATTGAAAATAGGAATTTAAACAGCTGCTGTCTCACCAGGCCCTCGGCATGATGGAAAAAGATGCTGGAAGTGGTTCGCCATTTTGGCCAGGTGTTTGAATACTGTGATTAGGCAATGTGATTGTTGTGGGGGGGGTGGAGAGAGGATTATTAGGGTTTGGAGGGTAATGAATGGAGTTGGGGAGGGAGGTGGTTTGGGGTTCGGGGAAGGGGGGAGGGAGGGTGAGGGAAGGGGATGAGGGTGAAGGTTGTGACACGCCTCTCATTTCACATACCGCCACACTCAGTCTTCACTGGAGGTTACGGGATCAGCTACAGGCGTTGCATGGCTGCCATGTTTGATGTGGTGATTATTTTTACAACCGTTTGTACTTGCACTTTATTTATCGTTCGACAAGGAAAAAAAGAAGAAAGACAAACAAAGAGGGGAGTGAAAGGGAGGGAGAGCAAGGAATAGAGAGGGATACAGAGAGAGGAAGAGAGAGAGATAAAGAGAGAGAGGGAAGGGGGATGGAGGGGTGGGGGGAATAAAGATCAAATCTCCGTCACCCAGTCACATAATCCACGATCATTAACCCTTTTAATGCTAATGACACCAAAATCTTCAAGTTTTGCCTATTTGCCGGTGGGGTGAGAAAGTTTATTTGTTTTTTATTCGCTTAATACCGTATCATGCAGTACCAGATAAATCAGATTTCAATGAACTGACATTTCAGGCTTCAAGGAAGCGAAGAGAGACTCAGACTGTCTGAGGAAGGTCTGTGTCAACACGTTCCCATAAGGTTGGTAGTTGGGATAATATACCAAGGGAGACAATAACAAATTTACTGTTACAGTATCTTAGACAAGAGCAGTTACTTCCCTTTACTTATCGGAGTGTCAGACAGAATTACCACTGTGCGTGGGACATCCAGACTTAATGATAATAGTTGAGCGTGTTAAGATGTAAATTCTAAAAAAAAAAAAAGTCTGACGTATTCAATGACGCGTGGCGCACTTAAGGACTTCCTAACAAAACGTCATTGCAACAACAAGGTCTCGCGGGGTATCACATACTCAACCCTCCCATTGTGACCCAAGGACTGGACTGGTCTGTCACGTGAATCATATTTGGTTTGACTTAATCAACTGTAATAACTTGAACTACGGCGAGGAGATGTTGGAGGAAGAAGAAGATGAGGAGGAGGAGGAGAAGGAGGAAGAGGAAGAAGAAAAAAAGAAGAAGAAGAAGAAGAAGAGAAAATCATAATGAGGAGGAGAAGAATGAAAAGAAAAGATGAAGATCAGGGGGAAGAGAGAGGGTGAGAAAGTTTCTTTGTTTTTTATCCGCTTAATACCACATCATTCAGTACCCAGCTTTATGTCTGGTTACAAAATATGGAGAGATGTGACCTAATGTAATACAACCCTGCAGCCATCACAACCAATATAGCAAGGAAAGAAATTTTGGATCAAGAAAGGGGCAAGCAGGTTATCATTCCGCAGTGCTGTGTGGGTTGGTGGAAAGAGGTCATCTCTCTCTCTCTCTCTCTCTCTCTCTCTCTATACCTCTCTCTCTTTCACCTTAAACACACACACGCACACAAATGTTTGTTTTTATTTTGAATATATTATATATATATATGTGTGTGTGTGTGTGTGAGTGTGTGTGTGCATATGTATATAGCTAAAGCGATAGATAGATGTGGAGTGAGAGAGAGAGAGAGTTGTGTTCTTACCTCACTGAGTTCTGCACAGACCCTGTTGAAAGCCTTCAGCCATCGGGACCTGGCAGGGGAAGACATGTGATGTGTGTCTGCTTCAGACTTTTCATACGTGTCGAAGGAGCTCTCGTGTGTGCTCTGGCGGCTCATGTTGGACGAGGACACGTGGCTGTTGGCAGGGCTGCAGAGACAAGGGAGACAGGTTAATAGACTGTTAGTTGAATGTTATCTTTTAACCCTTTCACAGCAAGGTCTGATTCGAACCCAACTGAAGTATGCAAAATATTGAAAACGTAAGTGTTCTTACACCAGAAAAATCAGATTTCAGTGAATTGACATATGTTAAAAGCCAAAATATGTCAGTTCACTGAAATCTAATTTAGCTGGTATAAGACCAGGCATATTCTTAAAGTTTTGGCGTCATAAGCATTGAAAGGGTCAAAGCCGTTTTAGGACATTCTAAATCATATCAAGGGTAGAGAATCAAAGTTATAATTATTTGCAGTGCAGATTGAGACAGAGCCAAAGAAAGCAGAAAAAAATTAGGAAACAGTGTCAACAGTGGGGCTTGAACCCCTGACCTGCCAAGGCACCTATGGCCTGACCCGAAAGTACAAAAAAGTACCCTAGTTTTTTTTACATGCTACCGCACGCGCACAAGACAACACACACACACGCACACACACACACACACACAAACACACCCACACCTACACACACACAGCAGACACACACACTTACCAAATTCACATTGTACACGCTCCGTGCCCACAACGACATAGTAAATCTTATTTCTTTATTATCCCCCTTTGAACACTCCAAGAATCTATGCTCGAGTCTGGCACTTTCACTTTCAGTCATAACCCCGTGAGCTGGTTGGTGGTGAATCCCCAAGACATCTCAACGTGTGACTAACTGGTGGTTCTACACAGCCCTCCCTTGAACACACCACACCACATAATACACACATGGGTAAGGTCATGACAGGCACCTCCCATCCCCCTTCCACCTTTCAACCCTGTGATATTCATGACTTTGGTAGATGGTTGCAAATATTACCCAGCCCCATTTCTACCCCACAACCTGCACCCCATACCCCCGGGCCTATCATTCATTGATTTCTAGACCAGGCTGCATACACACATACATAAACACACACACACACACACACACACAGACACACACACACAGCCAATACAGACACACAACTGGCATATGCCGGTATTTGAATTGGGTAGAGTGAACACTGCCCGGGTCAGACTGAGTGACCTTCATCTCCCACTGGATGGATGTGCCCAATTACGGACAGGGCATGTCCTCCGTGTTCCTTTACATCAGTATGCAGTATAGAAGGATTGACAGGCCACGGAATTTGAAACGGGCACACAGGGCACTTCATGGCAGTCATTTTGTACTGTTGATGGTCAATGGCATTCCTACAGGTATTCCTTCTCCTTCAAGTCGATGACACTCGTCATGTCAATGTTACTCCTGCAGGTATTTCTCTTGCACAATGCTATTTCTTAACGTGAAAATTACTCATATAGGTTAAACGATTTATCCTGGTCAATTATTTGAGTGTGTATTGCGTGTGTGTCTGTCTGATATGAGGCTGGCGAGTTTGTTCATCTGTATTGGACACAACGCAGTAATACTTCCTCCTCCCTCTGACCCTCCTCAACCCCCCTCCCAACGGGACTGTATTAACCAAGAGAGGTCATCCAGCATCCAAACTAGAATAATGTATTCCATGCACCGCGTATAATTTGACTCCACAGGACCTTTCCCTTGCTTGCACTTCCGCTCGCCAGTAAAGGCAGGCACGCACTTCCGGACAATAGGGAGTGGAGTGAGGGAGAGAGGAGGGATGGGAGATGGTGAGAGAGGGAGGGGAGATGTAGAGAGAGCAGGAAGAGAGAGAGAGAGAGAGAGAGGGAGGGAGGGAGAGAATGAGAGGGATGGCAAAAGAGAAAGTGAGCGCAGACGAGAAGAGTGTGTGTGAGAGAAAGAGAGAGAGAGAGAGAGGGGGGGGGGTGAGAGTGATTTACTGATTAGAACAAATTGAGTGCGAGATAGAGAGAGGGTGTAAGAAAGAGAGATGGAGGGAGAGCCGGAAGGAGAGAGAGGAGGAGGCAGGGAAGGAGAAAGAGAGAGGGGGGATCTTTGATTGGAACATATTTTCCCACACCATCAACTGCAAAGGAAGGCCCAAAACGAAATGATATATCAATAGCACCCACATTTAATAATGTGTGTTAAGGACCATTGTCTTGATTTTCAGGCTTTATGTAAAAACAATGTTTGGTGAGAAATTTATATCACAGCCCTGGATCACTCGCTGCATGTCTTCAGTCAGTCTGGTAACCGGAAATGACGCACAGAGCAGGCACCCTGGGACTGTCCCCAGTGTAACACACATACAATTCATAACAGCAGCAGCCATTGAAAGCCTCATGGCCCTTAACTCTGGTGCTTATTCTGGTTTTTGCAGCGTGAAGCGGAGAAGTGACAACATATGTCACCTTCTAGACAGAACGTCGGTCCATTGCAGATTGCTTTCTCAAGACAGAAGTCTATAATCTTTACACCTTGGTAAAGTGGTAACATTTGAGTAAATATCCTTGCCCAAACAACAGTAAACCAAGATACAACCAGCAGGAATTGAACCATGTCCACATCGGGCTCTGTGTTTCGTCGCAACAAGTTTGGCCACGACGACCATATCAAAGGTAGCGGCCAGGTATAGGTAGGCAGGTGTGATTACTTACCTGTAGTCTTGTGTGCTCTGTCGGCTCATGTTGAGGGAGGAGTGGTGGCTTAACACAGGGCTGGGACACATGTGGTTGGATGGGGAGGAAGTGGAGGGGTGTGGAGGGGTGTAGGGGAGTCGATGTGGCGGTGAGGTGGGATGGAGGGTGTGGGGTTGTCGTGGGGCAGGGTGAGGATGAGGAATTGGGATAGGAATAGGGGAGGGGGAAGGGTGGGGTGATGGTGGTAGGGGGGGGGAGGGGTGAGGATGAGGAATTGGGATAGGAATAGGGGAGGAGGAAGGGTGGGGTGATGGTGGTAGGGGGGGGAGGGGTGGGTAATGGAGGAAGAAGATGGGGATGTGGACAGAGAGAATAGTGTTAATGAAAAAAATGTGTTATCATCAACAAAAGGCTCCATAATGATGATGTTACTAACACTTACATATCATTTCCCACCGGAACTACGTCACAATCCGACCCAATGCTATATTGACAGGGGAGAAAACTGTAACATTATAACCAGCTCCATCTGATATGCAATCCATTAGACGGCGTGATGTGTTATTGATGTCATTTGACGTCAGTGGGTCAACATGATTTTACTCCGCCAGCAACAAGCCGTGAAGTCTTTCCAAGTCTCCTTTCTGAATATCAACATCACACAGTTTTTTGTGTTAGTGTAATGCTGGCATTATTGTGATAATTTTGACCCATCGCATAGAGTCAACACATACCTGGGTACTCAGACCTTCAGGCAGCTATTGCATCCCCTGTCCAATCATGCATTGGAAGGAGACAAGGCGGAAGGACAATTATAACACAAATTAGCACAACACACACATGACTTGTGCATGTGCAGAAGAGTGTGTGTACGTGTATGTGTGGGTGTATGTATAAGAGTGTGTCTATGTGTGTGTGTGTGTGTGTGTTATATAAGTGCATGTGTGTATCTGTGTGTATAAGAGTGTGTCTAATGGTCTGTATCAGAGTATGTGTGTGTATAAGAGTGTATTTATATGTGTGTGTGTATAAGAGTGTATGTATGTGTGGGTGGGTGTAAAAGTATGTATATATGTGTGAGTATAAGAGTGTGTCTAAGTGTCTGTGAATGCATGAGTGTATAAGAGTGTATGTGTGTGTATGTATAAGAGTGTGTGTATAAGAGTATGTGTATATGCGCGAGGGATAGCTGCAATTCAATATTTGACACAATTTGTTTAAATTGCTCACGACTAACTACACGAATGCATGGATGGAACGGCGAGGGTCAATATGACCCTGAGTGCAGACCAGGACTCTAACCTTGCAGACAACATGGGTGTCAACATCATGTGCTTACATCCTTGTAACCAGCATCTCAGTTATTGAGTCGCAGTATTGGTTGATGTGGTGAATGTTGCCGCATTCAGTCAACTTTAACCTCAACGCAACATGTACAAGGTCAAGGACATACATCTAACCAAGCCCTCAGCCATGGCCGCCTGTGTAGTGATTCACTGTGGCGAGCTCGGCGGTCGGCCTGAATGGTCGGCCATGTTGTTTTAGCTTCCGGGCCTTCACTATACAGAAAGCCATGCCTCAGCACGTAGATTGTGACAGTTCAACGTCAGACACGTGATGGTGGACTTAAGATGTAGAGCGTTCGTCTTGGATTGGTATGTCGTGGGTTCGAGTCATGACTGCGTCATCCTTAACATATTTAAATCGTATTTCAGATGTTTTCTCGTCAATCACTCAGTGTCAGTCCACTGTGACCTGATAGGATATCTCTGAGCTCTACATTTTTCATGACATTATATTACGTTTATAGACAGTTCCGCCCTATATAATATGACCTAAGCGGTGTCGAAGCTGCACCCTACACTGGTATAGCGTATATCACACAGCCACTATCACCACGCCCACTGTAGACAGCATACCGTGCAGGGCAGGGCGGGGCAGGGGATGGACATGGCAGGGCAGGGTGGGACAAAGCAGGGCACAGTGTGTGAGTGAGTACTCTATCGGGTGACCTTGGCAGGAAATGGCGGGCCTGGAAGGCGACAGGGGACTTACGGCTGGACACCATTAATTAATCCTTCGGGACACACGCAGAACAAACACACACATAAAGACTCTAAATCCCACACACACACACACATACACACACATACACACACACACATACACACACACACACACACACACACACAAACAAACACACACACACACACACACACACACACACTCACACACACACTCACACACACACACACTCACACACACACACACATACACACACACATACATACACATACACACACACACATACATACACATACACACACACACATACACACATACACATACACACACACACACATACATACACATACACACACACACACACATACATACACATACACACACACACACACACACATACACATATACACACACACACACACTCAAACATACACACAGACTCACACACACACTCACACACACACACACACACACATACACACACACACACACATACACACACATACACACACACACACATACAAACGACGATGTACATGCTATTAAGTCATCTTTAATTATACCGACAGGACTTCGTCCATTCATCCATATGACATCCATCCATCCCAGCCTCTTTTACCACAGCCCAACCAATCAGAAATCTTCTTAGGGCATTCATCCATCTATTCACCCCGTATAATCTGCGTCACATCCTGTATCTTCCACAGGGAATACGATAATCAGGGCTGGAATAAATGATTCTGGTTTCAGAATAAGTACAATGTTTAAACATGTACTACTACTACTAATCCACTACTTCTTTCAAACACAACAATACACGTAGATGAAGGATAATGCGCATTCATTATAAAGATCTTATCATGCGTGCCTGGATTTCATAGAATAACATTAACCATTTTTACAGCGTGTTTTGACTTTAACCTAACAAAATATTATGAAAAATCTTGTAAATGTATGTGTTCTTATACCAAATAAACATATTTCAGTGAACTGACATATGCCAAAAGCCTGAATAGGAATACGCCTTTATGTCGTTCAGTTTTCAAAGGGCGTGAAACCACCAAGAGAATGAACGACATGCCAATGATAAGGACACCGATCGGATGGGGATTACGAGCCACGCGTCGAATCTCAAGTTTGAATGTAAAACAAAAAGACTTGAACACACACACAGATAAAAATACAGATTGAATCATCAGCAGGAAACAAATAAGAGTCAAACTACAGGATTTAACAAACTTTTCGTTCTCTATATCTAGAACAGCGTGACCAGAAACCCTTTTTTTCTAAATGTAAGCTGTGTCATAGATAGAATTGGTCTGCCTCTTCCTTTCTGTAATACTGGCAACCCGGCTACAGCCTTTACTAAGAATATGTCATAATATAATTATAGTAGGATAACAGACACCTACTATTATAGGTTGCTTCTATTTTTTTATCATGAAGGTATACATAGAGCGTAAGTGGCAAAATAGAGCGGGGAACTTGAAGCATTCGAGCCTTGGTTCAGTCAGTGCCAAAGAGGTTAACTCCCTTGCTTACAATTAATAGCTCAGAAATCGAATGGTGGCAGAAAATTTAAAGTTTTTGGTGCTAAAATAATCTGTTTTCTTGAATATCTCATCTCCAAGACCAAATATCTGAGAAGTTTTTGTCTCTTGCACCGGGCCGGTTAATGAGTATTATCAGCATATACGTTTCAATCTTTAAATCGACTTGTAGCAACCAGGAGGCGGCATCGTGACCCCCCCCCCCCCCCCAACACGCACAGAGTCTCTTTTATAGATGTAGATAGATGTTGTTATAATTCTAATTATTAGTACCATTATTATTTTATAGCCATCATCTGTATCAGTATAAGTATCGTTATTGTTCGTATTATATATCATATCCTTATCAAATCGTTGATGTTAAGTGTTCAGTTTGCTATATTTGCAATATAGACGCTTTCAAGTCCTTTTAAAAATATCATTTGTTCAATGTCTGCCAAGTTTAATAGTGTTGATATCATCATTCCATCATTCATTGTAATTGTAATCTCCCACGTTGAAAACTTCATAAAGGCTTTGTTGCAAATTTAATAGTTTTATACAATGTAATGGTGTTTACATTTTTATCATCCCTGTCAAGTGTCACCTTCAATGTTCAATGTTATTTATCTGGAGATTGTACATTTGCGCTTTGAGCCTGTTGTGAACGGGGTAAAGCACGTTAGAAAAACTTTGTATTATTATTATTATTATTATTATTATTACGGCAGTTCAAATACTGTTTGTGACAAATAACAGCAAGCGCAGTTTAAAAAAAAATTAAAAAGAAAAGAAAACAGCAACACAGAGAGTGATTGGAAAGAGTCGTGCATTGAATAATGATGTTGTGAGAGACGCTGCAGTTTTTTTGTGTTCGGACTGACAATCAATGCAGCAATTAAATTTCAGTTAAACAATATTGATTTTATACAAGGAAAAAGAACACGAACCGAAAATCAAACAGGGCCGACCAAAAAGCGACTCTGCTTTTTAAGCCTGGCACTCTAAGAAGATCGATGTATTTGCCCCATTCTGTTTCCTCACCATAAAGCAATTGAGATTCGCGTCGATGCCCGTAGAGAGAGTCAGGGAGAGCGAGAGAGAGAGAGAGAGAGGAGAGAGAGGGATAGAGAGTCCTTGCTTTCCATTGAGTCTTTACAGAGATTTTCTATTAAATCACTTTATTTTAAATTGTTGTAGGATGTATCAGTAATCCCTGAACAATGAGGATGCTTGAGAGTGAAGGGGATGATAGAGGAGGAAGAAAGAGGAGGTGGACGGAGGGGAATAGCGAAATTTTTGAATCTTGCTGGAATTAAATTTATTTTGACAGCAGCTTTTATCTCTTTCTTGTCGCGAAATTACAATGGATGCATTATTCTGTGCACAGGAAGAAGGGATGGGAGAAAGATGTGGAGAAAGGGGGGAGAGAGGGGAAGAAGGGAAGAGAGACAGATAGAAAACCAAGAGACATGGACAACACTTTATTTTACTCACTCTGGTGGGATAGATATAAACTCACGTTCCATTTATTCTGTTCACACACAAACAAAAAAAACATTTTTAAAAAAATCGGGAAAAATGTTCTCAGTTTGGCCCCTACCTAATCCCCAACGCTCGGCAGACGAGATCAACACAACAACATTCGTGTTGGGAAAACACTAAGTTGGCGGTATAACGAGAATGGCGGTACAACGAGAAGTATTTATTATAATTATGCAAGTCATAAATGGTCTCAAATATATGTTGGCGGTAGGCGAGAGTGGCGTTATAACGAGTTTTAACCCTTTTACTACGGGGTTCAAATCTAACCAAACAGAATATGCAAAATCTTGAATAGTGACATGTTATTATACCAGATAAATAAGATTTCAGCGGAGTGACATAATATGTCATATGTCCGTCCACTGAAATCTTATTTATCTGGAATAAGAACAGGCAAATCTTGAAGATTCTGACATCTAGCTTAAGAAATAACCTTAGCATTGAAAGGGTTAAGTGTACACATTATTGATGAATGTACTGTGTGGGTACTGTGGTGTTGTTTTTTAGGGCATGGCTCATCCACCCTCATCACCAGAATCTCTCAGCGGCGTGTGGACAATTCCTTTGGCAAGAGATTTATCCCACCCACACACGGAGATCATGTATGAACTTAGGCCTGGTTTAAAATAATTAAAAAAACCCTCCTTTGGATGCCTCGACAGGCTTGCATCGTGTGATTCGAAAATATGTGAGCGTGTGTGAGTGGTCCCGAGGCTAATACCATTAAATAAGTAGGTATCATGTCAAGCATGGATGGCTGTAGACACAGATTCAGTGGGTGGCGGAGTGAATTCAAATCCCCAACTGTCAGTCTGGAAACTTAATAAAGAGGCCACAATCACGGCCATTATACCATTAGGTAGGGCACTCTTTCTCATTCACACAAGTTGATAATGACAGTAAGGTGGGAGCAAGCACTGGAAATCACAAGAAATGAGTCAAACTTGAGATAATATGCGGTGCAGAAACGAGAGAAAGCCAACAAAGGCAGAGGAATGGAAAAAACAGCTAAATTGACCAAAGTGGGGTTCGAACCTGGCCGGCAGCACGGAGCTGTCAATTTTCTGCTTTTCCATTTTGTTGCTTTCGTTGGCTTTGTCTCGTTTCTGCACTGCAAATTATCTCAAGTTTGACTCATTAAACAAGTTGCATCGCGGCACTGCAGCTGAAACTTGAATATCCCATTCTTCCTTTGGGGCAGGCTATGAAAGAAAAAAATTACCTCGGAGACAAAAAAGGGGATTTTTGAAAATGTTTTTGTTTTGTTTAGCAACTCACCTGTCGTGCAAGTAGGACTGGGGTCTACTGTTGGGTCGACTGTTGTAGAAGAGGATGTCTGAGTCTGTATCACTGCGCCCGTGGTTGTAGGATCCCTCTTGCTCGTAGTAGTCCTCCGCCTCCTGGTCATCGTAATGTAGGTCTCTGTCGTAGCTCTGGTCCCGGATATATCTGCCCCCTCCCCCACCTCCACCTCCCCCTCCTCCTCCTCCGTCACGCTGGTCATACTCGTCATCATCCTCTGCGTACGACTGTTCCAGTGACCTCTGGTCTAATGACCTTTGATCTATGGACCTTTGGTCTATCGACCTCTGATCTATCGACCTCTGGTCTAAGGAGCGCTGGTCCAGGGAGCGCTGGTCAAAGGACTGTCCATCGAGTGACCGCTGGTCAAAGGACTGGTCGAAGCTGTCGTCATACCTGATGGTCTCCCTGCTGTCGTCCGCCCTCAGCCTGTAGGGGTGGTCAGGGTGGCTGCCGTACTGGTGGGCTGACGTGTTGTGTTGGTGCTGCACAGGGTAGTTGATGTCTGATGTGTAGTCGCTGTCTTCCGACATGCCGGCTGTGGCACGCACACACACACACACACAGACACATACACATGTATATTGACACACATATATGTACGTTCATACACATACATGAGAATATCGCCACACCCACATTTACACACAAATCGACACACACACACACACACACACACGTACACACATTTACACACAGAGACACGTCGACGCACAAGTACACACATGCATACATTAACAGATCGACAGATACACACATTTCAAATAAATTTACAAAATTACAGACACATGCATACATGCATACATACACACACATACAGACACACAGGAAAAAATGAAAAAGGACATCCGGTTAGAGTTGATATGGGCATATATGCACCTGGCAATGGACTACCTCACTAAGAAACAGGAGAAATAATATATAAAAATATAAACCCACCCAAAACAAAATTTCACATCATTTCAACATGCAATATTATGTTATTTGAGCAATCTGGGCTCTGATATGACCTGGGCTGGTAAAAGCCCCTTAAAACAATTGAGAAACAAACCAAAGCAAAAAACAAAAAAAAACAAAAAAAATTAGCGGATTACAAATATCCGCACAAAGCCGACGAAACAGAGAGAAGAAAATCAATGCCGCCCTTCATTTAAAACCCGTGGGGAATTTGATGGATTTCTTCAATATTTTCTTCCTCATTCTAAAGCTGATCCTCATACAATACAATACAAGGACAAATTCCATTGGGCCGGAGCCAGAGTAAAGGGAGGCAACTGCATTGCCGGGGAAATCAAGAAAGAAGATAACTTTTTTTTTTAAATGATAGACAATTTGACATGAGCAGGGAGGGCACATTCTGCTGCAGTTCGCTTGAACTTTTGGCAGTTGGCGCCGGAAACGTAGCCTGCTTTCACGCCCAATATGAATAAATCCTGCCGGCCTGGGGTGTCGGGTTCATAGTTCACAGTGTCCATTTCTGCCGGTATGTGTTTGTATGCAATGAAAGCTGGGTCTATTCATTCTAAGAATAATAATGATAATATTAATAATAATGATAAAAATAAGATGATAATAAAAATAAATAAATAATCATAATAATCATGATAATAATAACAATAATAGTAGCAATATTGATAATGATAACAACATAAACTTCTCTTTATGGCAATGTGTGTCTTAGCAGCTGCATTTACTGCATTGTAAAAGTAG
>JAUEKZ010185116.1:0-13042 GCA_031471865.1 Melibe leonina | reverse complement strand
AAGAGAGAGAAAGAGGAAGGGAGGGAGAGCATGAAGGAGAGAGAGAGGGGGGGGAGAGAAGATGGAGAGAGACAGAAATGCTTATAAAAACGTATAAAAGAGAATGTATAATGTGTGAGTGTGTGTGTATGTGTGTGTGTATGTGTGAGTGAGAGAGAGAGAGAGAGAGAGAGAGGCAGAGGAGAGTGGAGACAAGAGAGGAGAGAGTGAGAGACGGGGATGGGAGAAACACACAGAATGTGAGAGCAAGAGGCAATCATTAAGAGAGAAGAGAGAGAGAGAGAGAGAGAGAGAGAGAGAGAGAGAGAGAGAGAGAGAAAGAGTCGTTAATAATCTGACTATCCTCTCTCAGAACATGAACATAAATAATATTAAGCTGAAGGAAAAAAAACCACCCAGACTTTACTCCATAGCAACTCATGCAGATTGTTGAGTGTCAGCAAGATATGGCTTCGCAATTTGTCAGTTCTGGCAACCAAGTGTTTTATCGCCACAATGCATTCTATATTAATTGCTTCTTTCGCATCCTTTTCATCCATCAAGTAATTGGAGGTATTTTTGCAATTTGTCGTCGAAATTAATCACAGTCTGAAGTATAATATTATACTACACGCTATCGGTCTGGACGTCTTCAGTCTTTCTCACTGTCGACTAAGATTCGAATATCTATTTAAATATCAAAACATGGTCGACGATTTCATGTACCCCTCCCCCATTCTAATTACCCACGAAATCTTCAAAACGACGTACATTATATTACGAAAACTCTCCAAGCGAGATGGGAAAGCGAAATTGAATTGCGTTTATCGTCATAAATCACCACTCGATTTATTACGAGTATAAAACACTCACTGCACGAGCGGTAAAATACTATCGGCATTTTAACAGACAAACAAGGTGATGATCCTCCTTCTTTGAAGACAGGATAGGACTTCTCTGTCTGCGAGACAACAGGGAACCCAACCTGACTGGCTAGTGTGTGTTTGCGGGAGAAGGCGAAAGCGCCGGGCAAACAATTCGAGCAGTGGGTCGATCCTCATCGAGCGGTCAGTCAAACACGCTCGAAAGGTTACCAGTTACTCGTGATTCACGAACCTAATCCATACACCAAACACTCCGACTGTCAAAGTTGCTAACGGGTGTCCAATTTCTTTTCTCCCTCTCTCGCTGCCTTTTAGGCAGACTAAAGACAGACATAGCCGCGGATCTAAATCGGCTAATATGCCGGAGCGGTCCACAGCTACTTAATTGAAACTTTAAACCCTCCATCTTGCGTGCGGTGCCCGCGTTTGACAGCTTGCGACTGGCGTCTTATGACCTGGGGAAGTGACAACTTGTGTTGGTGGAGGATATTGTTGTTACTGTGTCCTTTTCAAACCACACCACCCTCTTAATCATCCCTCTTTTCGTTATGTTCACGCATCCACCCTTCTCTTTACTCCACCCCATCCTTTCCTCATCATCTTCATCGCAATTTATTTGTTTTCCTTGTATTTTGTATCGTTTCTACGGTTTGTTGTGTCTATAGAATCGTGTGGAGGACTTCAAAAGCAATGATTCAAACAATAACATCATCATCGACAACAACAACAATAACAAAAACTGTAAACAACAAGAGACAAAAGGGCAGTATTTACACAACCAACAACCATCATCGCCGCCGCGGTCGCAAAACAAAAACAAACAAACAAACAAACAACAACATAAGCAGCAATGACAGCGACACAATTTGATATGAAAACAAGGCATTCTCATAACTCGACAACTAGAGTGACAATCAAGCAGCCTGAGTGGTATGGATTACAATTTTATCCTCTATATCCGGTTATGATTAATTTTAGTTTATTTTCCAGATTACATGAATTATTTCGCTGTCAGCGATAGGAAACCTATACGGTATTACAACTTGGAACCCACGGACCAAAATTGCATAACGGCTGACACTGACAAGACGCTTCTAATAGACAGTGCTGAGAAAAGATCGTTGGTTGGTTGATTGTTGACTGACGAATGACCATTCATTTAACCCTTTCACAGCGAGGTCTAACCCACCTGAAATATGCAAAATCTTTAAATGTACGTGTTATTATATTGGCATAATATGTCAATTTACTGAAATCTGATTTATCTGGTATAAGAACGGGCAAATATAGAAGATTTCGGTGTCTCTAGCATTGAAAGAGTTAGCACACTTCAAGTTATGTCAAAGGTGGAGCTCTCTGTAAAAGCTAACGTGCAGCTTCACAGTGATAAACAGAGGGCTCAGTCACTACTTCACTCAGTCACGGTATACTGACACCGGTCCAACAAGTTTAAGCACTGTTCACGAAATTCCCAGCGCCTGGCAGGATAGTTGCTAAAAAAAATGACGATTTTGACGCGATCTAGTTTCTTACCACCGACCTTCCAATTAAGCTACTGAAGAGGTGTAAAAAGATCAGAGAGAGAGAGAGAGAGAGAGAAGGAGAGAGAGAAGGAGAGAGAGAGAGAGAGAGAGAGAGAGAGAGAGAAAAGAGAGAGAATGTGCAAGGTGGTGAAGTAAGAGAAATAGAGGTAGATAGATTAGATAGACACACAGACAAAGCTTTAATATAGATCTGGACAACTCCAGATCTCCAGAACCCACAATACCGTCCTTGGGTACAGACTGGACCCGTCTCGGTCTCGCATGCACCCGGGACTCCCCGCAGAGACTTCATTTACCAGCGACTCTCGGAGATTTGCCCGGCTTGGAACCGGAGCCGGGCCCGCCCGCTAGCCTGATAAGGATCATCCCGCTTCCCCCCTCTGATTTCCCGGGGTCGAAGCTGGGGGGAAAAGCGGATTTGGGTTGAAGTATCAAGTTTTTCAGAAGCCCGAGCCGCGTCCCGGCGGTGTTGGGTGTTTAGACTGTCTTGGAGAGCGCGGCTCCCAGGTTCGGATTTTGACACCCCGATAATAGGGGCTTAGTGGCAGGGGTCTGTCTTGGTGCACTGACGCTGGGAGGACCCAGGAAGGGCCTCGTGATCGGTGCTGAACGGTGGTGAGCACTGGCTGAACGAACACGCATGTCGATGCTGGATGTTGGGTAGAATATTATAGAGATGGGTGGAGGAGGGTGAGCAATTTGTCAGATGCCTGCCGTGAAGTGCCTGTGGAGTTTAAGAGTGAAAAAAAAATGTATTAGAAAAGGAAAAAAAACAAAACGAGGACTCCTTCTTTTCAACTCGTCTCTGTCTCTGTCTCTCTCTCTCTCTCTCCTTCTCTCTCTCTCTCTCTCTCTCCTTCTCTCTCTCTCTCTCCTTCTCTCTCTCTCTCTCTCTCTCTCTCTCCCTCCACATTCCAACCTGCCGCTATCACCCCAACCAGACTTGAGTGGTTCGAAACTTTAACCTCGATGGCTGCCAAGACAAAATTGACAGTAGCATGCATTGTAATTAATACGTGTATTATCATTATGGTAGCGTAATCCTAGGATTATTGAAAAAAAACGCATTTACTTCATGATCTATTATCCTTGGCGTTTATTGTTGGCCATTGTTATTTTATCTGCAGGGGAGTCTAGCAAGATATCGTCGTTTAAATTGATGAAATGAGAACTATATCTTATATTAGACTAGTTATCTATCATATTATTAAGCAATGCCTGAAAAAAAAACACAAAACAGATGCAGCTCATGGCCAATCGGGTGTGGGAGATCGGCTGATGGGTGTTGTGCTGTGGCGTGGGGGGTTTCAAGTTTGAATGACAGTGCATCGCACAATGATAAAGGATGAACAGTATAACGAACTTAAACGTCCAAACAAAAAGGTTTGCAGAAACGGAGCAGTGCATAAAAGGTTTAGTCAATAAATACCAGTATGTCGTAGGATAAAATCCGGTTTTTTTTTCTTTTTTCTGTTTTTGTTTTGTTTGTAAGACTAAGGCTACTGATTAATAGAAACAGTCCTCATCAAATTTTGCTTTAAGTTAAAAACTGAACCGAAGATGGTTTCAGTGTTTGATTAAAAGATGTGGTTATTTTATGTTTTTCTTTAAAACATCAATTATTTTGGCAAACTTCAAGTTTGAAATTTGGACTGGGCAGCTAGTTGTTCCACGAGATCAATATTATGAATACAACTGACTATAAGCGTTGTGATTTGAAAGCATGAATTAAGATAATTGCTTAAAAAGATTTATCCATGAGATAAGAACATTCATATATTGCTACTTTTAGTGCTGCGCAAAAATGAAATTTTCTGCCAAGTGTCAATTTTGGTTCACTAAATCATGAACTTATGATTCACTTTGATGTAAATTGATGACATGTCAAAATGCGTTTGAAAAGACATTCGAACAATTAGATGTATTGAGACAAGCACACACAATTGACACAAACACACACACATACACACACACACGCACACATACACACACACACACACACACAAACACATATGAGCAACAAAGGAAATAAAACAAACAAACAACAACAACAATAGTTTTCGTCCAACGATTACGCGAGAGATGTTTTACTGAAGTGTTATACACGCTTTGTTGAGCTGATTATCTGCTTAGTTTTAAACTAATAATCCTAAGCTCTTTTTTAAGGCTCTGTATTAGTCATGTTTCGCTTTAGCGACGAAACTGCTTGCTTTCGAATTTCGAGCTGGGCACTCGCACTGCAGGCCCGGAACAACAACAAAACATTACAACTCTAAACAACTTGCAGCAAAGTTTATTGAAATGCTTAGATAGAAGTGTGTTGTTTGGATAATAAACTAGAGTGTCATGGTACAAAAGAGGCTTGTGTGTTATAGGGGATAATTAAGACATCGGCTCTGACACAGGTGAAACACAAGAGGGTGAAAGGAGGGAAATCGAAACAGACAATAACATTAAGGAAACACATTGGAATCACAGGCAAATAGAGAGAGAAAGAGAGAGAGAGAGAGAGAGAGAGAGAGAGAGAGAGAGATAGAGAGAGGGGGGAGAGAGAGGGTGAGAGAGAGAGGGAGAGAGGGGGAGAAGAAAATTAATATGGCAACGTGAATGAATTTGAGAGAGGAGTTCGAGTGATTAGAAAGATAAAGAAGTAGTTGTAGAAGTAGTAGTAGTATTACTGGGCTTATTAGTGGTGGTAGTAGTAGTAGTAGTAGTAGTAGTAGTAGTAGTAGTAATGGTGGTAGTAGTAGTAGCAGTTGTAGAAGTAGAAGAAAAAGAAAAGAAAGGAAAGAATGATGATGATGAAGATGCCGAACAAGATGATGATGATGATGATGATGATGATGATGATGATGATGATGATGACGACAACAGCGCTGGCAGCAGCAATGACAATAAACTCAGAAGATTAGGAGATGCTCGTATGAGAAGGAAGAGGAAGATGAGAGTGAGGTGTAATGAAAGAAGATCTCAGTGATGAGTATTTGTGTTGTCTTTGAGTTTATCTGAGCGTGGGAGTAAGAGCGATGGTAAGGAAGGGGGGGGGGGGGTATATGAAGGAAAGGGTGGGGAAATAAGGGAGAATCGGAAGGGAAAGGAGAGGGAGGGAAATGGGGGTAAGGGATTGGATTACGACTGAAGACCTGAATGGAGACTGTTTTGATTCTTCTTGTCACAACTCCACGAAAACACGAAATGTCTAAACATTTTCTAATTAACATATTTCAGATTTTGTAAACAAAACGCTCATGTCACCGTAGAAACTAAAATATCCTTGGTACATTGTGAAGGGAAGAGAGATAATAAGAGATAGACAGCTAGATAGGTAGATAGATAGATAGAGTTGAAGAGAGGGAGTGGTTTCCTTTACTGAGGTAATCTAAAGGAAGTAGTAGTGATTTTACTGACAATATTATTATTCTGGTACAGACCATTTTAAACAGAAGAAAATAATGAGGACCAAGGAATTGGTTTCCGTAACAAATTCTATTCAATTTGTATCTTTATTTGAGATAACCTTTAGATCTAATCGTAATCATTTACTTTGTGAATCGCAGGAAACTAGGCAATAGGAAAGGATGATGGCCGACATTCTTTCGAACTGAAGAATTACTTACATCAATAGACATTGGTTACGTCATTGCAAGCTACACAAGGATACATTAATGCCATGCAATACACTGAAGAAATTGGCAGTTTATAATAATCATGCTGGCCTCAGTTTCAGCTTTATGACAGCAGGCTGAGAAGTATTTTCTATTCCTCAATCCCCAATCCAATCCCCACCCCTCTTTCCATCCACAAACTTCTCTCCCCCCCCCCTCCTACACACACCCTTCCAATAAATACTAACTAGTACCCCTTCCCCTCAACCCAGCAATTTGCCCCATCTGCTCCCTCGAATTCATCCGCCATCCGTCCCCTCCGCACCCTTCCTTCTCGTCATCCCCCCCCCCCACTAACCCCCACCTCCCCTTCCCCCCTCTCCCTCCTCATCCTCGTTCCCCTCCTTCAAGTTCGGCGCCTTCCTATATTTTTATTTCATCCTAAACACTCCTCTTCATCATAATCCTTGTCCGCTCATCACTATAATCAGTACAGACCTTTTTATCTGTGCCACCCTGGGTTATGAAGAGGGTATTTTTCGATTAAATTTGACAACGGGGAAAAAGGACAGAGAGGGATCCAACACAGAACAATATTTGTAAGGATCAGGGGGTGAGGGAGGATTATTTGTTGTAAGGCGTATTGATGAAGACATGATTAACCCTCTCACAGCTAAAGACACCAAAATGTTCAAGACTTGCCTATTCTTATACCAGATAAATCAGATTTCAGTGATCTGACATATTTATGTCAAAAGACTGAATTTCATATGTCAGTTCATTGAAATCTGATTTATCTGGTACAAGAACACATAGATTTTCAAGATTTTGCACATTTTAGTTAGGTTAGAATTAGACCTAGCTGTGAAAGGGTTAAAAGAAGGGGAAGAAAGATGGATAATAGGGACGGGGTATTGGTGTGAAACGGGGTGACAGGGGTCTTGGGTGCGATATGGACTGCTAAAGAAACAATGATAGATATTTCAAAGATAAAAGGGATGAGGGAGATCTAATTGTCACACTTAGACATAGAGATAAATAAGATGGATAGATATACACAAATATAATATATAGATATTGATAGATAGACAGACAGACAGATAGATAGATAGATATATATATAGATAAATAGATCGATATTGATAGATATATAGATAGATAGATAAATAGACAGACAGACAGACAGATAGCTAGATAGATAGATAGATAGACAGATAGATAGACAGACAGATAGATAAATAGATGGATTGATAGATGAATAGATAGAGAGATAGATAGATGGATAGATAGATAGATAGATCGATAAATATATAGATAGATGGATGGATAGATAATAGATAGATAGATAGATGGATGGATGGATAGATTGATGGATGGATAGATAGATAGATAGATATATAGATCGATAAATAGATGGATAGATAGATGGATGGAGATATAATAGATAGATGGATGAATGGATGGATAGATAGATAGATAGATAGATAGATAGATAGAAAGATAAATAGATAGATAGATAGACAAATAATATATATAAATAGGCATGAAAATGACATACGTCGCCATTGTATATTTTAGAATAATAAATAATCATTATAATTTATATAGTGCCCTACCCCATGTTTCATAGGCTCGAGGCGCTTTAGAAACTGTCATGGTTCATCCAAACCTTTAGAGAGGCATCCGCATAATTAATAGATTCTCTTGAATGTGACTGGAGGGAATCTACGGAAATGACATCATTCATTTCCGACAGGACGGAGCATGCGTGTGAGGCGTCTTACAAGGGGACATAGTACATCACGGACTAGCAAGGACAGACTTTGTACCTTGTCTAATAATAAAGTCAGTGTCCATGGTCCATGTGGCTCGATTTGGGCCCAAAGATGAGAAGCACCAACCGCCTAGCCCTGGACGCCATAACTTCTTGATGAATTGTCATACCGAATTTTTATGCACAATGATGTGCGACCGAGAATGGATATCTTGGCTCTTTCGAATTAGAACAATGGAAATGAAATATGACGCAGATCACCATCAGAGGTTGTGACTGTCGATATCGTCAAATCATGATTGCAGACCCCCGCTCTATGTCCTACATCATACCTCCCATTCTCCCATCTAACATCCCTTCATTCTCCATATCGACCCTCATTCTTTTTCCCCATCCTCCAAACCCCAAACTCCTTTCTCTCCCCCCCTCCCCCAACCACCCCCCTCCCCCCATTCGGTTCCATCCTACAATCCTTTATCTCAGGCCCACAACTCCACCCCAGTGTGCCCCGAATTTGTCCTTCCAGCGATAAGAGTGTCCATTGGCAGTTTGGTTGTTGACTGTAATCAAGTTGAGAATCTTGGAGTATAATCTGGGATGGCCTCACGGCTGGGGGTATCTCTCTTCCCTCCCTCTTCCCCCCTCTCCCCCCCCCTCTCTCTCTCCGCCCCCTCTCTCTCTTGCTCTCTCTGTCCATTGCTACTGCTGCTACTGATGTTGCTACTGGTACTGCTGATCATGGTGATGATGATGATGGTGATGATGATGAAGATGATGATGGCTTTGGATGTAGCCTAGGGGGAGAAGGCATCCATGTCTGCTGTGTGTGTGTTTGTTGGGGTGGGGTTGGGGGGTGTGGGGTTGGGGTGGAGGAGGGGATTATTGGTTACCGTTCTTGGTCAAATACTAGTCATCCCCCCGTTGCCTCCCTTTGGGCATTTTATCGTCCTCGCTTTTGTTCTTACTAGAGATGCAATAGTCTAATTAGCATAACTATTTTTTTATTTTTCCTCTTTATTTTTTTGGGGTTATATTATTGCAATAATTGAACCTGCAAAAGAGCTATGGTTTTATTATCTTAAAGATGAGGACTTAACATAATGATATATTGGCAAAATCATAATTTCATCTTCTCCTGAAACATCTGCGGAAGTATCCTATCATTATCATTGTTAACACGGAGTCTTAGCTGCTAGGAGGGTCTTAATGATACGGTTTTGTAGTAAAAGTGATACTGTGAAGAAGAAAAAGGTCAAGCGCGTGCGCACACACTCGCAAGCGCGCACACACACATACACGCACGTAGGACACACACACACAAACACGCACCTAACCACACACACGCACACACAAACTATACACGCATGCGCTCACACACACCCACATACACGCACACACACACACACACACACACACACATCGGGATCAGAGTAGAATAAAAGGCCAAAGCTGATGAAATGACACCACAAGGCAGGATGAAACCCCACACTGCACCATCCACCATCAGCTCACTAACTAACGGTTGTCACTTTGACGTATCAAATTCTCCTCGACTCACGACAAAGTTCTGAACAAACTACTTTTGTCCCAGCCACAATGCCCAGCCTCTAATCTCCCTTGTCGCGTTCTTGGGTAGTTCTTTCCAACCCGATATCATTATCTGCGACCATTGTCATCTTCCTCCCTCCCCTCATAATCCTCCTCACTCCCTGCTATTCCTCTCATTACTCCCTGCACGCACCCCTCGTCCAGAACTAAAAAAAAAAAATCGGCTACAGACCTTGATGTCATGGATAATAATATTAGTAACGCCTGACGTCCTCACCAATTTGGAGACAGTTCCACCAAAAACTAACCAACTCACTCACAACTTGCCGATCCGGGCAAATGATAATAATGAAATAATAAAAAAAACTTTTAGGAGAAAAAAACCAAGTAACAATAATAGTAATAATGCGAAAGAGTTAAGAGCTCGAGGACATCGTCTTCTTCTTTGTCGGAGTCTGCAAAGTCAGGAGTCAGTTGGGCAAAGAGACGATCTCACGTGATTAGCTTTGTTGTTACTGCTGTTGCTACTTGCATTCTGTCGTCGGCTCTTCAACACGAGACACTCTCTAGGACTCCTGGACGCGCCTTTTCAGCAATTTGCTCTTCTTCTCCTCTCGCCCGTAAGTTGAGACGGGTCCTGGAGGAACGGGATGTTCAAGTAATGGAGTAGTATCTCCCATGTCAACGGCCCCAGGGCATACAGGCAAGGCTTTAACTCTAACCAACCAAAGACTTTAGTAGCTGCTTTCAGAGGCTGCGAAAGAATAGTAGTATCATTTTTAGGAGGAAGTATCTCGTGGGCAAGTAGTAGAAGTATGATGAGAGAACAGTGACTCGGGGTACTCGATGGTGGGCTCTGACTCTGCTGATATCGCGTGAAGACAATGGTGGAGTAGTGTATTAGTTGCATTGTCTCAATAATTTGGTGTTTATGTGTGATTCTCGCTCTCTCCTCTATCCCCCCCCCCCCCACAAAAAAGAGAAAAACTGAAAAAAAGAAACAAGACAAACAAACATACAGATAGAATTTGCACGACCTCTCAAATTATATTTTCATTGCCTCATAGACTGACACGAATACCAAAGATACCCTGGACACAAAAGGAAACCAACATTCAGGTGCTGATTGAAGCATGTCAAAGATCGGGGAAAATCTTGGAAGAAATGTTTTAAAAAAGCTTCAGTATTATGGATAAGAAGACTCCAAACCACCCAGACAGATGTATTGGAAGGATGGATTAAAGGAGAGCGACCAAGAGGAAGAAAGAAAGATCTGGATAGAAAATAATGAGGGAATGACTGGTGGGAAGATTGCCCAATGTTGAAACATAGCACTAAAAGCAAATGAAAATGAGAGAAATGGTGTACCATACCATCATACTTTTGTACAGAGATGTGAACCTGGTGGGTTATGCGCCCCATTTGAGAGTAGTAGTTGTTGTAGTAATAGTAGTAGTAGTAGTAGTAGTAGTAGTGGTAGTAGTAGTAGGTGTTGTTAATGTTGTTGTTGTTGATTGCTGTGGTTGTGGCGATGGTCAAGAAGAAACAGGAGCACAAAATAAGACAAAGTAAGGAAACATGTCGATATTCGAGGGAGGAGGCAGGGGAGGGGACAGCAGGAGGGAAGTGGAAGGAGGAAGAGGAGGTGTATGATGATGAGGGAGGGGATGAGACACACAGGCTGATATGACGAGTGAGTCTGGAGTATCAGAGGATAATCACCCAGGCTCGACGCGACAGGCTTGCCTTTCCTTTTCCCGCCATCCACCCCGCTGCGGAGGCCAGCCATCTGAGGCCCAATTAGGCGTCGATGCGACAAATTTAATTAATAAATGTATCACAGTCACAGTTCTTCTCTTTTTGTCAACGTTGCCTTTGTTCGTCTTAGTTTTTTCGCGGCTTTTTAGTGTTTTCTTTTCGTTTATGCCCGTGTTCTGAGTGTAGAGAGAATCCCTTTTTTCTCGATGTCGCTCTTGAATGTTTTCGATTTTTTTTAATAACTCGCTCTTTTAGTAGTTTTAATGGACTTTTGTCGCTTGTAAAGAGTGTTGTTATAATCATCATTTAGGACCGGGGGTACTCGATGGTCGGCTATGACTCTGGGTGATACCTCACAAAGACAATGACAGGATATAGTAATTAGTAGCATTGTCTCTGTCCTTTGGTGTTTATTGTTTGATATTTTCTCTGCTTCACAATTTCTCTCTCCCTCTCTCTCTCTCTCTCTCTCTCTCTCTCTCCCCTCTCTCTCTCCCACCCACTCCCAAAATGAAGACTTAAAAACATACATGACGCATTTCATTCCTATTTTGCACGACATCAATGAATGTATGGGTGGGTGATTCGAGATATATGGATCGATTTGTGCGCATCCCTGTTCCTCCTCCTACCCCCCTCCCCCAAGCACGCCCATTCCACCCCCACGGACATATCGACTCTGTCCGAGGCCGAGGTCTTCTCTGTGTGTACTGCCGCAAAGGCCACTGGTCAAAGATTGACTGGTCAGTGTTCCAATTGAATGGAACGGCTCGATTGATGCTGTCCATCAAAATGATTGTACCAGGGAATCATTACAGTCCCATTGAAAAGCGCCTGTGTGTTGACCACACATGGACATACACATACACACATACACACACATACACACACACACATACACACAGATACTCATCCCACAGTCATGCATAAAGACAATAACACACACTGACACACAATCATACACTTTCACACATACGCAAACACTCACACACATAGACAGACACGCGCGATCTCTCTCCCACGCACTACTCTTTCTCTCTCTAACTCTCTCTAACTCTCTCTAACTATCTATCTCTCCATCCCTCTCTCTCTCTCGTATGGACGGTGTTATTCGTTGAATCAAAACACTCACAGAAATGTCCGCATTGTGCTAACACACATACTTGTCTGATGGTGAGAGGTTAAACGTATGAACACTACATACTTCCTTGTTATTGCTGGCACGTTGTGGCTATGACATCCAACGCAAATGGTCTCTACAAAAGTCTTGTAAAGGTTATATTTATATTATGAGAATGTATGAGAAGACAACTAAGGATCTTTGGGAGCTTGCCGTGGGCCGCCACTAAGCCAGAGAGCCTCAGCCTTTCCCCCCATCCCCCACCCCCATCCCCCACCCCATCCCCCCTCCCAACCTGATCCCCGATCGGCTGTCATGAGACTGACAAAGCTCTTTCATCGCCGCCTTTAAATCTTTAAAAGGTCTTAATTGGCCCGATTTGGCATTGCCTCTCCCTCCTTATCCCCCCTCTCTCTCCCTCTCTCTCTCTCTCTCTCTCTCTCTCTCTCTCTCTCTTTCTTTAACTCCCCTCCACTCATTTCATTCTCCCTTCCACACCCGATGCCGTTCCTCTTATTTTTGTTTTATCTTTCGACCGATTTCCTCTATTAATCTACATTTTGTCTTTCGCTCTTATCCATAGAGGCTCTGCGATCGCACGTTGCTCGCACACCCACACGTACAATCACTTTCTCTCTCCTCCTCCAACACACGCGCTTACACACACACACACACACACACACACACACACACACTCTCTCTCTCTCTCTCTGTCTCTCTGTCTCCCTCTCTCTTCCTGTCACTCTCACGATGCATCATCTCATTCATTGATTATATTATAAACTGACATGATTTTATTTTATTGGAGGCGAAAGTTGACGTCTACCCTT
>JAUEKZ010185083.1:0-10000 GCA_031471865.1 Melibe leonina | reverse complement strand
CCTTGAAAGAGGAAACAACGTGAGGTTGAGATCCAAGTGATATAACCAATAATAAAAGTGAGGTTATAGTAGTACCTTTTTAAATGTTTCGTAACTGATGCTCGAAAGGAAATTTGTAAAAGGGAATCACATTAAGTTCACTACAGTAAATAGTTTAATATTCAAAGATAATAAATTCATTTTGGAGTGAAAAGTATTTATTTGGGTCAAGGCTGTCATAATTGAAGTTTGCAATGTCTCATCTCGCATCCATTGACTGGTTTTAATTCAATTGATTTTTTTTTTCAATTAAATTGCAAAAGAAACCGAATGTTTTGAATCCGCTTTCATGGTTTCTAACTACATTTCATATTTCTAGTTTGAAAAAAAAACAACAAAAAAAACTTTAAAAAGGAAAACCCCTAGATATCAAAACCAATTTCATGTGTCAATAAATTAAAGAATTTATGATAGTTTTATCATGACAGGTCCCGGGTTTGATTCCCTCTCCGTTCACTTCCCTACTTCCCCATTTTCTGGCCTTCTTTCTTTTATCGGCAATGACCAATATCACTGTATTATGTAGATATATAACTTAATTTATAATGCTCAGGGGTTTTCAGCGCTTGTACCAAACTTTAAGATTATTCTTGAACCTTCAAATTTCAAGGGGTTACTCTAATCCTAACTGAGAAATTAGGGTGCAACCTAACCTTTACGATTCCAGATTGCCCGCATCATTGCATCCATGCTCTCTGAGTCTCAACGTAACTCAGTCATGGATGGAACTCATTGTACGCCAGGGATTTAGCTCCCTAGATACAGGGCAATGTTTGTGTCTGTGCTGGAGAATGGGTACCGCCATGTTTGAACAAAGAGTTAGCTCTGCGGTATTCACCGAGGCTTTCGTACCTTATAGACTATCCATTGATACCTGGTACAAATATTTTTATCATCGGAGACATAATGGACAAAGATATAATATTAATATTGATGATTATATGAGAAGAGAGAAACAAAAGAGGGAGAGAGAGAGAGAGAGGGAGAGAGAGAGAGAGAAATAGAGGTAGAGATAGAGAGAGATAGATAGATAGATAGAGAGAGAGAGAGAGAGAGAGAGAAAGAAATAGAGATCGATAGATATATAGATAGATGAAATATAGCTTCAAAGATAAATATATAGATTGATCAATAGATCGATAGAGAGAGATAGATAGATGGATGAATGCATATATATATATATAGATAGATAGATACATACATATCTACATAGATAGGGATGCTTAGAAAGGTAGGAAAACATTTAAAATCACAAAGGAGAAAAGAGACATTAGACAACCATCGATTAAGATTTTAAAAGGAGCGGGTTTTAGAAGGTATGTAAACAAATAAAAAGCCCAACATAGTTTCGAGGTTGAAGTGATAGCCTTTGTGTAGCTTTGTAGGCTCTCCAGTTTGAACATTTTACAGCCAAAGAACTGACCTTACAACCTATTTTATTGGAAAGGCATACATGAGTATCATTGTTGCTATGGAAACAGTAATTAAATCGTTGTGTGCTTCTGTTAATTGGGTTTCTTTTCCTTTCTGCGTTTTAAGTTGCAGTTGGCTCATCTGGTGCTCCATATTGACTTTCTGTAGGCGGCTAAAATATTAGCTGGATGAAAGGACAGATAGACAGACAGACAGATAGACACACACAGACACAGGCAGACCTAAAGAGAGACAAGTAGATAGATAGACTGGAAAACAAGCCAATGGCGAGAAAGAATGATAGACATAGAGAGACATAGACAGATAGACAGACAGACGGATGTATACATAGATAGATAGATAGGTGTGTAAGTGGATAGATAGATAGACAGACAGAAAGATAGATAGACAGATAGATAGATAGAAAGGTATCAAGATGATAGATAGATAGATAGATAGATATATAGAAAAATAGATAGATAGATAGACAGATGGATGATATAGTGATATAGAGAGATAGATAGATACATTTAGACAACAAGTAACTTGCTCAGGTGTATGTTAAGCACAGTTGTGTAGAAGATAATATTATATAGTTTAACATTTAGAATATTATAATATAGATACAGCATTTTTATTGATACTCACACAATGGCAACAGTAGTAAAAGTCCACAATGTGTAAAGGTGACGACCACCCAGCCCTATCAGCTAAAAAGTAAAAAGGAAAACAGCAACCTGTCAAAGACAGATCTTTTTCACTTCTAGCAGACCCTTTAAGAATCCCGTAAGAAACACCACCTCACTTCAAACGTTCCTCCACTGTAATATCTATGAATGAAATCTCCTTTCCCTCCCTACTTTTACCTGCAATCTTCCCCCTCTTTCATACACCCCCTCTATTTCCCTTTCCTCTGCCCCTCCCCTCCCCCCCCCCTTGCCTCGCTAGCAAATATATCGATCCTGATCGGCAAGCCCCGTTCGATCACATACCCATACCAGTATTCTTTGAACAGTTCAATAGGGAGAGCCCCCAGTGGGTTTTGGCGGTGATATAACGCTATTGTCAAGACCGAGACCTTTTTGGCTTCTTCAATTATTCAAGAGAAAGTCTGTATATACACTAATGAGGATTGGATTCAAGAGGGTCTCAAATGTCTAACGTTATTATATATGTATTAGATTAGTTCGAATTTATTTTGTTTGTTATTCGCAGACAAATTATCGTTTCAACATGGTTCACCAGGAGTTGAAATGATATCCGGTTTTAATGCAACTGGAGAAACATGAATTTTCCTAGTCAAGGGAATTTAAAGCTTAATGGGTTTTTCAGTATCGATAGAGCATAAAGGTAAAATTATATCGATTTGCAATGGAAATCGAGGGTAATAGTAATAGCAAACAAACAATGATATCAATCCGTCTGTTGTATTGAGTCATGGAAGACATTATTGGAGATTTTAGTACGTTACCCGATTTGAATAGTTTTTTTTATCTTTAATGTGAAGGCAGTCAGGCAAAATTACGTGCATGATCTCTTTTATAGAGCTATAAAAGTTTAATTGTTTCACGTACTTGGGGACAGAATGATTTAGGTTGGGGAGTTAATTACAGATATATTATCTTGTTTCTATAATGATAAAGATTCATGTTCATGACTTTTGTCCACATCGAGTTAGAGGTCAATAATCTCTTCATCGCTTGGATGATTATAGTTCGAGACTAAAGACTACTAGTGTACATTCTAGTAGTCTGTGTTCGAGACCAAAGTCAACTGAGATGCCCCATTTCATTCAATAGACATCAAGAGAAACATTTAAGTCTATGGGAGTTCGACACATGTGCAGGTTAGGCATTCATAAGTTCTTCCTTTCATCTACATCAAATACAGCCAAATGTTCGAAATTTGGGCCAACGTTTCAGTCAACTATATGTACATAAAAAAAAGGAAAACATCTCAGACATCAAAATGCAATCGTTGTACGAGATCCATTAACACAAGTATCATGACACGTAATGATACACAATAATATAAAAACATTCATTTCAACCCCTAGAAACCTCAAGCCTTGTGCAACCACCCGCCCTAAACCATTACAACGGGATCAATATTTCCTTTACACTTTTTACAACTCTTTCCCCTTTTACTACTCGGTGTTGCTTTTGACAGTTGACACATTATGCACGGTGTCCTCTCGTCCTTCTCTCCGCGGGTCGTCGTGCGGGGACAGACGTCTGGCTCCCTTTCCACTCGACCAAGTCCAGTTCTCGCTCCATTGCTCTGCCGCCAGGCGAGTGTTTTAGTTGCTCAAGTGTCCCCCGGTGTTTTGCCTCGCTGTTGGAGGGTCAACATAAAAACGGGGGGTATGAACATTGGGTGACTGTGTGTGTGTGTGTGTGTGTGTGTGTGTGTGTATGTGTAAGCTTGGGACTTTGTATCTGTGTGTATGTGTGTAGGTGTGTGTGTGTGTCTTTGAGAGAGAGAGATAGAGAGAGAGAGAGAGAGAGAGAGAGAAGTGGGGGGGGGGATTAGAAAGTAGAGGAGTTGTTGAGAGATGTGTCTATAGTAACAAGAAAAACATAGAGAAATTGGGACAGATATCTAGATTAAATGAAGGTAGAGTTGGAAGTGGAGGGTTTGGAAATCGAATTTGGTCTAATGTCTATTTATGGGAATGAAGTGGATAATGATATTATGCTAAAATCAACACAGGGAAGAGAGAGAGAGAGAGAGAGAGGAAGAGATGGAGAGAGAGAGAGGAAGAGATGGATAGAGAGAGAGAAAGAGAGAGAGAGAGCGTATGTGTGGCAGGTATGAAACGGAGAAAGATGTGATCAGTGTTTACAGAACCAGGGAAGGCGTTGAATCGATTGTGTTATAGGTTTGCATAGGGATGTATTGATAATCTGCCGGTGAGAGATCGATATATTAGGCATGCTAAGGGGACGTCTAGACAGACAGAAATCACCATCGGTTTTTTTTAAGCACGAGAAGATTGAGTTCAAACGGTGGGTTCTTCGGAAAATAATACATCATCTTATATTGTCTGGTAGGCCCGATAGCTTAGCCAGTCAGCAACTATTGCTCAACTAACTCTGCTTCCTCGTGTCACTTGGCTCGGGATCAAATCCCATATTGGAGCAATAACTTTTTGTCTCAGTTATCCTGTCTGTCAACCGAGTAGAAAATCTAGACATGGCGAAAGTAAAGGCGGCGTGGAAAGAAATGGCAAATTACCACACGATGCTGTAAGTGTGGTATAATTAATCAGGACTGTACTTTTCATCCCCGCCACTCAGCATTGAGTATGGCAACCACATTAAAAATTTGACTACCGGATCCAGGACTCCTCTATCGGTTATGATGGTGAAAATGTCTCTTTATCTCTTCACAAAATGTATCAAACTTGAATTATTATGCAGTGTAGAAACGAGACACAAAAGAAAAAAACAAAAAAACAAAACAAAACAGAAAAACATATTTTTGACCTGGGCAGGGCGGGGATCGAACCCAGGACCCTGCTACGGCACCCATCACCTGGCTGACAGCTCGAGACTGCGTGCTAACCACTTAGCCATTTGCTTTCCTCAAAATGTATCTTTCATATGCTTTGCTGTCCGTGTCTGACGATTTCCGTCGGTGTTCGTCTAAAGGTACCGACTGTAAACGGGAGTAGAAACCTTGACGGTTGAGAGAACGAAATATCAACAAGCAGGGAAATATCGAAGGAGACAGGACAAATAGATATTGTATCTATGGATTACAGATCAATAGCCCGGCAAGCATAATCTTAATGTCGATAGGAGTTCCTTTGCGGTTACGGAGGGGGAAAAAAAGAGATAAAAGCAAGACTCAACTTGGGATTATATGGGAATTAGTGCATGTATAGTAATGGAGGGTATATGGGATTTGGGTTAAAGCCCACGACACTGTCTAAATATAAAGTATAAATACGTATATTTGTTTTCAAAATGTCTATACACACACACACACACACACACACACACACACACACACACACACACACAGATATATATATACATATATATATACATATACAGGATTTATATATCATATAATAATATAGACGTATTATGATGATGTGAAACGGATATCCATGTTGGCGCTATGGTCTTAATATGACAAGTCATCATCAATCCTACAAGTACTAGATGTCTAGTACTATTGCCACATTCGTTACTCTTGAAATACTGTTCCCTTTAACAAGTCCATAGGGACTATGATTCTCTTTCACACAATAAATAACCACAACCTAAAGCCACCATCAAGAACCACCAACAACAATGCGCAGAGTTAACAACGGATATTCCCATTCTCTAGAGGTAAAAAAAAATCCCATCAACACTCACGTTTTTTTTTCGTGGGCGGATAGATTCTTGAATGGACGCGCAGTATAAGTAAGGGTGATTGAATTTATCAAAGTTGAAAAAAAAACCTCACAATTCAGGGATTGAAAATTAATTTTCTAAATTGGCATAGCGGTGATAATATCAAGAAGAAAAATGTGAATGAGGAGGAGAAGGAGAATGAGAAGGGGAAGGAATAGGAGGTGATGGTGATGATGATGATGATGTGGAGGAGATGGAGGAGAAGGACGAGAAGAAGAAGAAGAAGAAGAAGAAGAAGAAGAAGAAGAAGAAGAAGAAGAAGAAGAAAGGAAAACAAGAACAAGAACATAAGAATAGAGGGAAGATAAAAAAAAGGATTCCCTTTTTTCACAGTATAAAAACCAATACAACGAATATTTTTTCGGCGAGAATTTTCAGTAATTATGCTATATTAGAAAACAACAACAACAATAACAACATTAACAGCAATAACAACAATGACAACAACAATGACAACAATAAAAGCAATGACAATAACAATAACAAGAACAACTATAATGATAATTATAATGATAATAATATTTATATAAAACATATCGACATTATTAACGTTTATAGATTTCTATTTTTTCATATTTCAGTCGGGAACTTACAAAGGATTTTAAATAGAAATCAAAGTTTGTTCACGACCTTTCAAAACATCATTTTCTTTTCTGATCTCGTACGGCCAATTTTGTCCATTAGAATCATCAGCGACGCTGGTAGACGTCTGAGGAGTGAGGGGAGGGGTGTGGGTAAAGGAGGGAGTGGGGGACGACTAGGGGAGGGGGTTGGTTGGGGTGCTGTGAGGGATTTGGGTAGGGGGCGGTGGGGTTGAAGCTGTCGAGATCGATGTGTCTGTCAAAGAGATGGAATTCTAAGCACGGAGAGGAAATATTCCTAGTAACACAGCCGTGGAGTTTCCATTTATTTCTTCACGCGATTAACAGCAGGTGGGAAAGTATTTATGTGTCTTTGTGTGGGTATGTGTGCGGGAGAAAGAGAAAGAGAGAGAGAGAGAGAGAGAGTGTATGTGCGTGAGAAAAAGAGAGAGAGATAGAGAAAGAGAGAGAGAGAGAGAGAGAGAGAGAGAGAGAATGGATGAATGGGAGAGTTATTGCAAGTATGGGTGAATATTTTAGTGGGAGAGTGTATGATAATTGTAATAAATGAGCTTAAATGAATGAAGAAAGAAATAGAGAGGGAGAGAGATATAGATAGTTAGATATATAGATAGATAGATAGATAGATAGATAGAGAGAAAGAGAGAGATAGAGAAATACAGCAGGGATGGCGAGAGTAAGAGCTGGAGTCGAAATGAGCAATTTTATCTATTGAGAATGCATGTGAGCGTGAGATAGAAAGCTGGGGAATTGAACAACTGATTCACTTTACATAATCAACTTTAAACTAAGACAGCAAAGGATACATAGTTGACTCCTTAACCCTTTCACAGCGAGGTATGATTCTGACCCAATTGAAATATGCAAATTCTTGAAAATGTATGTGTTCTTATACCAGCCAAAAGCCTGATATGTCAGTTCACTGAAATCTGACTGATTTTGTTGTCATTAGCATTGAAAGAGTTAATACCGAGTAAATAAGCAACGTACGGTAGCTGTTTATGATATAAAGTAAACTTATACTCTTTACACTTTGATGGGGAGGGCGGTTGTGACAAATCCAGTTGTCGGTACACGGGGGGAAGGGGGGGGGGGTGGTGCAGCTCAAAGACTAATTAAACTTTATGGAACGTCGATGAGATTTCTTGAAATGAGATCGAACCCGGAACCTCTTGTGTGTGTGTGTGTGTGAGTGAGTGTGAGGACAATATTCGGTTGAACAAAAGGATTATCCATGACCTTTCTTGCCGTATGTGTTTCGATTTCTATGTGTGTAAAATATGTATTTATGTGTGTGTGTGTGTGTGTGTGTGTGTATGTTGGGGGATGTTGAATCATTGTGTGAATCTGGATAAAAGAAAAAAAAAGAAGGGGAGGGTTTAGAGAGGGGAATTCCTGGATGTTCACAAGAAGAAGCGTATGTATGTGTGCAAGCTGAGACAGATGATTTTAACTGTACCCTTGACAGTAATCGCCCTTGGGCAAGGGCTTTGTGGAGAGTTAATTAGAACGTTTTCATGGCGGGGAGGGAACGTGCCCTAGGTTTCTACGGGGTTAATGACGAGCTGATATTATACATTTGATTACTCTCTCCTTCCTTCACTGCCGTTCTTTAAGGGGTGGGGGTTGGGGGGGGGGGGGGGGTCTGTGTCCGGATTGATCAAGTTCTTGCAAGATCTAATTATTTTTTCAGGAGTTGGCAGTGTATTATTAGTTTGGAGATTAACGGGTTTCTTGGGGGTCCAATTGTATATAAGTTACGCAAAGACGAAGTTAGTGGGAAGGCATAATGAAAGATACAGTCAATACGAGAGACAACATGATTGTTTCTTATTCTTTAAAGAAAAGATACAATTCTTTTTTTATCTATTGCCTGGACCAGAGAAGTAAGTTGTGTTTTTTAATACCGTTATCCAAGAAAGTAAATCAATGCATCTTGTGAGTTTGTCGATCAGTACGCAACGTGTGATTACAAAAACAAAACACATGGAATTTTTATCTTTCCTTCCTCAATACTCTTTTTTGAGTTTTTACTTTTTCATATAAAGTATAGAGATACGCGTGGTTACTATTCTTACTTCAGGGGGGATAATGATAGTTGTCCAGTCAGCCACTCTAGCCGTGTGTTAACGCCCGCGCATCCACTATTCATGAGTGGCTTTGCTCAGATCATTGTGTAATTAGGCACAGCAGTACGACGACCCTCCTAGATTTCTTGTTTTAGCTCCACTGTGACCTGACAGAAAAGATAAGAAAATTCTTTTATTACGTCAATCCTGTCCACTCGGGGGATTTGGGCCTCCTGAACATAACGCTGCACCGACAGATGCTGCAGCCAAATCTTCCTGGTTGTTAACTCTCCCAGTCATAATATCAATTTCCGGTCATTTCAAAGAGAGGCAACTCATGTGTTCTCAGAATCCATTCGATATTAAAGCGAAGACAAAGAATTTGGAAACGCAAAGACAATAAAATTGTATCAACAAGTATCCATAAATGACAACTAATGATGTGGAATAAATGGGGATTATTTTGCACGGAAGGCTAAGGAGTACAATGATAAGCTGTTTTAGCGGTAATTGGGTTGTTTGGGGGTTAATGACCCAACGATTCCACGTAAGCAGTGTGCCTTTGACATGCCTTGTTATGTAGGAATTAACTCTAAAGCCTTACGACAATTTTTTCTCAGTTAAACAGTCCTAGCAGTGGCAGTCAACAGTTTTGTAGTACAAAACAATAAGGATTCAAAGTTACAGCCCCAGCAGTCTAGCACAGTTTTCAGGTATGCCCTTGCAAATAACATCATTGAATAAGAGAAATTAATTATGATTTATAACAAATAGTACAGGAACAACTAAAGATTATTTATATTGTGATAGTTTGCAAAAAGCTGCATTAAAATCAACTATTTCAATTGATAGGAACATATCAAACATCGGACGAAAAGTCAAAAAAGAAAAGAAAATTCAAAAGGTGTGTGCGCATAATTTTATTCTGTTATGAGCCAATGATGTGGCAATGAAGTGCTACACAACAATAATTACTTTAAAAGGTAACAGGTATCTTCGACCTGTTATCGCTCTTACTCTTAGCCCTCAGTCGTTGAGGGTTGTGCCGCAATACAATTTTCCCCCTTGTAGATCTCCTGTAGGGCTTGAACCAAATCAGCATGAGGAATACTAGCAAGACAGTGTATAAGCAGTACGTGACGGTAAGAGACAGACACAAAACCAAAATGAGAAAGATGAATTTAAAATCGGGACCTACCACAACACCCATCCCTTGGGGGGCGCAATAGCTCAGTTGGTAGAGCATCTGACTGTTGTGCTGAAAGTCCCGGGTTCGATCCCCTTTCCGGGACCAGAAAACCCCACTGTCGACCCAGCAGTAAAATGGGTACCAGGCCCTCCATACAGCAGTCTCTTTGTCACATAAACAAATTGTAACACGCCTAACAAGTGCTTGTCTTGTCCTTTGTGTTTCAATGTTTGCTGTTGGCCGGGGAAAGTAAAAAGTGTAAAGCGCAATGAGCACAAT
>JAUEKZ010185072.1:1875-13044 GCA_031471865.1 Melibe leonina | reverse complement strand
CCCCCCCCCCCCCCCCCCCCCCCCCCCCCCCCCCCCCCCCCCCCCCCCCCCCCCCCCCCCCCCCCCAAAAATGACTGAAAAAAAAGCTAACGTCATTAAAGAACGGTCCCGAATGGTTGTATGGAATAAAGGTATGTGTCAGACCTGGGGTCGAATTATTGAACTATGATAATATAATCCAAAAGCTTGAATTTCAGAATTTTGGCATATATATGCCTGTTCTCTTGAATCTGATAAATTTGGGGAAATATTTAAAATTATACAGATCAGGTTCCCATATTCAATTATTGATATCCCTGGGTGTGTTTCAGTTTCTGGTTAGAGCATGGAAAACCTTCAACCTTTACTTGTTCTTATACTAGATTTATTAGATTCTAGTGTCCATTCAATAAAATCTGATTTATCTAGTCTGACATAAGAACATGTAAGTATTGAGAATTTTGGTGGCGAAAGGGAAGGACATTTAAATCTAAATGTCTGTAAAAATCAGGGAGGCCATTATATCATCTTGACAACATGATTTCTATGAAAACTGTTTTCCCTCCCTGACTGAAAGAATCATTGGTTGGCGGCTGGTGGGCGCTACTTCTTTTTCTTATCTTTTGGCTTTATCTATCATTATCTTATTTTTTCCAGCACTCTCTCCAGTGCTCCCTTAACAAGCATACACATACACAGCTGTTTTGTATCTGTTACCTCAGTCTTGATCCTGCTTGTTGTCCCAACAGGTTAATATGGTCACTCCCCATGTTACCTAACTACATTGTCACTTGCTATCCAAAAAGACTTAGTACTTTTGTATACAAAGGTGGTAGAATATCCTGGATCTCCCTGAACCGTAATAGTGTATGATGTGGGTGGTGGCCCTAAAACTCTCAATAAACAAACAAGCAAAGAATGATTCATGTAGTTTTCTTCAAATTTACTGACTGACATAGCTGTGTTGATTATTACTGTCAATGAGCATACATTAATGTAGCATTTACACACTCACATTAACACTCTACAACCAAGAATGGGTTTGATACTCAGAATGACGAAGAGAAAAGTAGAGTTTGCAATACTTGCATTTTCAAAATACCTTGACAAGCGCTCTTAAACATTCTCAAAATACTTTATATCAGCTAAGAAAAAAAAGATATAGGTTAAAATACAACAGCTGATTATGATTATGCAATGCATCGGAAAGTTTTCCCTTTCTTTATCAGTAGTTTGTCCTACTAACCTGACAGACAGGAATGGCATTATTATCTCTCATTGTGCTTGACTTGTGTGTGTGATAAGTCTGAAGTAGTTCACAGTGAGATATAGTCACACACACAGTTCAAGGCTATATTATACCATCTCCATTCATTGTTAGATCATTCACTCTTACTTCACTTGGCTTTGAAGGTCGTCTCAAAACTGGAGCATTCTTATCTCTCTCTCTCCCTCTCTCTCTCTCTCTCTCTCTCTCTCTCTCTCTCTCTCTATATATATATATATATATATATATATATATAATATAAAGAAAAAAACTGATAATAATTTTGATTTTATCTGTCTAATGACCAGGCTTATTTTTTTTTGAAAGACAAATTACTTTCCCTTATACTTATATTCAAACTCATAAAATCCCTTTGAAATGCTACTCTCTATTACGCAGCTAAATAGAAAAGTTATTAAATTGTTTTTAAAAAAATTGGAGGAAATGTGCATTATGTTTATGACTAAGCATTTTGAACCTGCGGATTCTGTTTCAATCTCATTACTTACTGTTCTATTTGCGTAACGTTCATGGAATATCTATTCCATTTTGTTTGAATTTGTAATATTTCTATTTGTAAAATGTGACCCTTTCTCTAGGGCTTTTAAAGGCTTCCAGCCTATATGCTCTGTAAATATGATATGATATGATATGATATAGTGCATGACATGTCATGTGATGAAAATAATATGAGAACAAAGCAACACACCTGAATTTCAATGCAAGGCAATTTATGAATCGAAATCGCAACGCAATGAAAATCAATAATGGCCAAAAACATCTTTATGCATGTTTTGAAAAGCTTGTCTCAAAGCTTATAGAAAGAAATGTTGATAGAATATTATATAATAATTGTTCTAAATTCTAATATTTTAAAATCCACATCATCTTGAGGTCATTAAGAAAATTAAGAAACGCCAATTAAAGGTAGATTTTTTCTAATCCTCCCCTTTTCCTCCTCTCTCTCTCTCCATACTCCACTTTTCCTTTCATAAAGTTCTTTTCCTTTTTAACCCACTCTGTTGACCTTCTTCTATATTGTCTCAATGGCCTAATGGTGTTCATATATTCTCTTTTTATCTAAACAAAAGCAGCCAACCTATGAACTTTTCAAAACCGTTTTTAACAAAATGAAAATGGTAGTTTGTTTGTATATATAGATTGTTGAGAATTATTTGTTTCTATTTTTCAGGAAACCCTTACAAAACTGTACTGAGGGCTTCATCTACCGCCGTCCAAAGTGAGGACGATAGCTCTGGGTTTAAAAATAGAAACTTTACATTTGAAACACGCGGCTCAGCACGAGTGAAGAGAGAGCAAGACAAGGCGTCTCTGGTAATCTTTGACAAGGATGGAACACTCATATGCTTCCAGTCCATGTGGTCTGAATGGGCCGTTAAAGTCACGGAGAGGTATTTCTACATTCTATTTTTTTGTTGTCCTGAACTAATGGAATTGCTCGATTGTTAAAAAAGTTATTTTAATTTACATTGAAATTGGTTCCGTGAATAGGTGAACTTGAAAAAAAATATGAATGAAATAAGCTCTTGTATGTTTACACCATACCACACATGCTTGCGTTTTATCCTGCAAAATATTTGACCCAGGAAGATATCGTGTATGAAGAAGAAATGAAGATTGGGTGTCCCGAACAGGGCTCCATTGGATGCCTGATGGCAGAGAAAGCTTAGAATGACATGGAGGAGGACTGTGGAGACAGAGATGAAAGGGTTGGGACAGACATGGCGTTCTCTGAGGAGGTTGGCAAAAGACAGGACGGAATGGAGGGCTTTTGTTGCTGCCCTAGACACCACTGGGTGTGATGGGTAATAGTAGTAGTAGTAGTATGCTTACAGCAAACTAAAATAAAATTGAAAGACAATGATCACCTGTTTCATTCTTTTGTCTATTTCAGCATTGCCGAAGCAGTGGGAAAGAATGTTGAAAATAAGTTGTATGACACACTGGGTGTGTGTAGCAAATCCAAAAGGATTTTCCCCGGCCTTTTGGCGGAGATGACAACGCCAGTTATACAGGAACACCTCATTGAAACTCTGATCAAAGAAGGAGTGGATGCGGAGCTTGCCAAGAAGGCTGTCCTTGAGTCGTGGATAGAAGGAGATACTGGACAGAGCGGGGATGTCGTCAAATCGATACACCCAGAGCTTGGAACGTTGTTCAAGATTCTTAAAGCAAACGATATAAAGGTGAAATATTTACAATTTGATATGATTATTTTAAAAGTTTGACCTATTGATGTTGTCTATATCGATCAAAATAAGAGTTTGTCTTGAAGAAATATAAAAGATAAAAACTCCTTTTCTTGAGCCCTAAGGAAAAGTTTTTCATTCCGGTTAGTGGGCAATTTTTCGGGATACCCAAGGTATCTGTGACAGTGCAGAATTACAAACTAGATCAGACGGCCAAAGTGCTTAATTAACCCAAGGGCACAGCTCTCTATTTTTATTGATATTAATATAGTAATAATTGTCTTAGACTTATACTTCATGCAGAACTAGTGCTCTGTAAATCACTCTCTCTGTCCTTTGGCTGGCTTTCCTTATCAATTTCTTATTGGCTCTCCTTTTTATTCAGTTATTGGTATCTTATTTCTTTTAAATTTCTATCCCATCATTCATAGAACTGTTCAAATTTTTTGCTTATATATCCACTCATCCCTGTTTCAAATTATTATGAGAAGCCTTTGTTGTAATTAATTCTCCAATTCAGATTGCTATCTGCACGGCAGACAACCGTCGTGGTACCCAAAACACCCTCCGCCATCTCGGTCTCTCTCCGTACGTGGATATGATCGTGTGCGGAGACGACCCACAAACCCAGCCCAAGCCCTCCCCCCACAACGCCTGGAAGATTTGTGGAAATCTGAACATCGACCCTCAAGAGGCGGTCATGGTGGGCGATACGAAGGCGGACGTGGGCATGGGCAAATCAGCCAAGCTTGGATGGGTGGTCGGGGTTCTGAGTGGAGTCGGTGATACGGAAGAACTGCTACCTGAGGCAGACTACATCATCGACAAGTAAGGATTTTCTTTCTTTTTTTTTTCTTCTTTTTTTTCTGTCTTTTTTTTCTTTTTTTCTAAGGAGAACATGAAAAATTCTGAGCAATGTACTTTGCATATGGATCAATGCTGACTGCATCGTTTATCATTTATGCATTTAGCTTGTTTTATTGGTGCTAATTAAGGCATAGTTTATATTTTCTACATTCAACTCTCTCTTTCCATTATTGCATCCTGCTTCTTTTATCCTCAAACTTAAGCAAACATATAATGTGGCTTCATTTTTTAGATGTGTTTGATTTTTATAGTTTTTAGTAATTCAGGATGACTGATGTAATATTAACCCTTTCACAGCGAGATCTGATTCTAACCTAACAGAATTATGCAAAATCTTGAAAATACATATGTTCTTATACCCGATAAATCAGATTTCAGTGAACTGACATATGCCAAAAGCCTGATTATCAGGTTTTTGGCATATGTCAGTTCACTGAAATCTGATTTATCGGGTATACTATAAGAATAGGCAAGTCTAGATGATTTTGGTGTCATTAGCAGTGAAAGGGTTAAATAATTTATGTTCTGGATAGAGGATATATTTGTGCCTATGATTGTCACAGCGTGAAGGATCTGCTGCCCTTCATTCTGCCCTATGAGGACTGGGTGAACTGCTACACGTACTCGTCACACGAACGCCTCCTCATCAAGCCCCATGACCTTCTGGAACAATCCGAAGCCGTCCCAGTAGAGAACATCGACATGGACAATATTGATGTGGTCATCTTTGACCTTCATGGCACACTGGTCTGTCCTCAGGATAAATATGTCAAGTGGTTGGCCAAATTCACTGACAGGTAGGTCCTTGCAGGGTCAGAACTCAGAATTTATGTTCTCTAATTTTTATTGATTTCTTTTCATTTTAAATCTATTGATCTGATCTGTAGTGGTTCTGCATAAGATGATAAGAAAGATAAGATAAACTTTATTTACTAAAGAAAGTCTCAATGTTTTGACTACAATGAAAAGACAAAACAACGGATACAATGACACATCTATTATACACACACAAGTGGAACACATCCATTCATGCATATGTAATGCGAAATGGATCATAAAATGTTTCTTTCCTTTTTTAACTTGGGCATTGAAGAAAGCATTGAGTTTGAACTCTCTGTAGTCTCCTGTGAGAAATAAGTAGATCACATCAGCATCCTTTTTGTCCAAAGTTTATTTCAGTCAACACTCAACTCGCAACCCCTGATCTCAAACCAATAGTCCCTAAATAAAAAAATTAATCTTTTCTTGTTTCGGTGTGTATATAAAAAATTCTCATTCCACAAATTTCTCTTCCAAACCTTCCTTTCAAAGAAAATGATTTGACTGTATTATTTGTGATTGCTGTTGTTAACATAGAATTTTTCTTTTCTCTGTTTCTGTATGTGTGTACGTGTGTTTCTGTGTGTGTGCATGTGTATTTTGTGTTTCTGTGTGTGTATGTACATGTGTGTTTGTGTTTCTGTGTGTGTATGTACATGTGTGTTTGTGTTTCTGTGTGTGTATGTACATGTGTGTTTGCATCATGTGTGTGTGTGTGTAGACTGGAGAGTAAGACGGGCATGGAGTTGGCTCCGCTGATCTACAAGCACATGGGAGTGTGCCAGGACTCCAAGGAAATGCAGAGTGGGCTGCTGGCCAAGGGGCTGGCCATGGAGCTCAAGGAGGAGCTGGTCAAACTGCTTCGGACGGCGGGCTTCCCCTACGAGGAATCCATCATCACCATCAACCAGGTAAGGCCGTCAGGGTCAATCTATATTCCGATCCCCTTCCAAGGTCTTTCCATTCATTCGAAATTGACATTATCATTGTACTTGTGACTTTGACATTCTCAACCCCATGAATGTTTTCTTCTATCTTAAATCAGTGTTTATTTCGTACACATTTCTTTGTCTTTCTAGTCATAGGTGAGACATGTCTTAATTAAAACACTCACTTGGACACAACACCGACACAAATGATAAAGTGGTTGGTAGTTAAACAATTAAAATCCGAAAAACAGTTTATCTGAAACAAGTTTGGAAACTTTAAGCATTTCGAATTATCCGTTGTAATGTGTTACGAATATGTTGTTATATGTTACAACACCTTTCTGTATTTTTCTTTCCGTGTCATTCTTGAACAAACAGGTCTGGTCTGAGTCAGAAAATGACATCAATTTGGTCAGCAAAGTTCTGCTGGATGAGAACATCCCTCTTCTGTTCAGAACCCTGAAGGAAAATGGCGTGAAGATTGCAGTCAACACCACGGAAACACGGGAACGTGCGGTGGGGGATTTAATGGCCGTGGGTCTGACCCCTTTCGTGGACATCTTGGTGTGCGGAGATGACCCCATGTCCCGAGTAAAGCCAGACCCCCAGAATGCACTGCTCATCTGCGAGGAAATGGGGGCGGACCCGGAGAAAGCGGTGGTGGTGGGGGATACCAATGAAGACATACGGATGGGGCTTCAGGCCAAGGTGAATTATTGAGGAATTGTTGATTTACTGTCACAGTAAGAATAACCCTTTTACTGCAAGGTCTGTCTCTAAGGGTATTGTATAATTCGATAAACTTAGAGTCCGACCCCGCAGGGTGAATCTAACTTGGACAATAAATCAAGCTTAGGAAGTTGATTTTTAATTAACCTTTCGGAGCCAATTAGAGATTCAGTTCTTTTTGTTGTGGAGCAGGATTGAAATTTACCTTTTATGTATGGCTATAAAAGAGATTAATGTGTTAATGTAACTCACTTGGTTTGATGTGAGCAGTGGTGATACCAGCGCCATTAATTTCTTTTAAAAAGCAGGACATTGGAAAAATAAATGCTGAAAAGTGTCATCTTGAAAAAAAAACCTATACAATTTAAAAAAAATAATGGACTAGAATTTGAATGGGGGGAAAGTTTCAATTTATAAATTCATTTTTTTGTCTTGTTTTAACAGGTTGGTCTGACGATTGGAGTGTTGACGGGTGTAGGAAACCGCTCGGAACTGGTGGTTGCTGACCACATTGTGAACAACGTGACGGATATTCTTAGTCACCTGGAGGCGAAGAGTGAAAATGGAATCACGAAATCTCCATCGTCATTCACACCACCCCAGAGTAGCTCGTCCTCCCCTCAGCCCAAACGTCTTTTCTCCACCAAAAGTCAATTGTTCACCACCCCGTGGTCACGCTCTTTCTCCACCTCAACCAGATCTCTCGACAAGAAGCTTGAAAAGGGATCGAAATATGATTACATCATCGTGGGAGCCGGTTCAGCGGGCTGCGTACTGGCCAATCGTCTAACGGAGGACGGTAACAATCGGGTCCTTCTCATCGAGGCTGGGCCGAGAGATGCCACCTGGAAGATCCACATGCCTGCAGCCCTGATGTACAACTTGAGCGACGACCGCTACAATTGGTACTACCACACCCAGGAGGAGCCCCACATGAACAACCGGGTCATGTACACACCCCGGGGTCGTGTCTGGGGGGGAAGCTCCTCTCTCAACGCCATGGTCTACATCCGTGGAAACGCTTACGATTACGACAACTGGGAAGCCTTGGGTGCCAAAGACTGGTCCTATGCCGACTGCCTTCCATATTTCCGCAGGTCTCAGACGCATGAACTTGGTCCCGATGATTACAGGGGAGGGGATGGACCGCTTCACGTCTCTAGAGGCATCACCGACCACCCTTTGCATCACGCTTTCATCGAAGCCGGTCAGCAAGCAGGATATCCGTTTACGGATGACATGAACGGATACCAGCAAGAGGGGTTTGGCTGGATGGACATGACCATCCACAAAGGGGCCCGGTGGAGCTCGGCCAGTGCTTACCTTCTGCCTGCCCTGTCCCGGCCCAATCTGACCACCCTCACCGGCACCATGACCAACAGGGTTTTGTTCAATGGTAGTCGTGCTGTAGGCGTAGAAGTTGACCAGGCGGGACAGACAGACACCATTGAGGCGGAGAAGGAAGTCATCCTCAGCGGGGGCGCCATCAACTCCCCACAGCTCCTTAACTTGTCCGGTGTCGGAGACGCTGACCATCTGAAATCCATGGACATCCCTGTCGTTCATCATTTACCCGGTGTCGGTCAAAACCTGCAGGACCATTTGGAAGTCTACGTCCAGCAAGCCTGTACAAAACCCATCACATTGTACTCAGCGCAGTGGAAGTTTCCCCACAACATGGTAAAAATTGGACTGGAATGGTTCCTTTACCAAACGGGATGGGGAGCCACCACTCATTTAGAGTCGGGCGGGTTTATACGAAGCCGAGGCGGTTTAGAATTTCCCAACCTTCAGTATCATTTCCTGCCTTCAACTGTCAACGACCACGGACGTAAGATGGGGCCTTGCCATGCCTACCAGGTCCACATTGGACCCATGAGGCCCACCTCGCGTGGTGCCGTCACCGTCAAGTCCAAAGACCCCCGCGAACACCCCAACATCCTCTTCAACTACTTAAGCACAGAAGAAGACATGAAGGAGTTCAGAGATGGCATCAAATTGACCCGTGAAATTTTTGCCCAGAAGGCATTTGACCCGTATCGAGGAGAAGAAATTGCCCCTGGGAAAGACGTGGTGACTGACGACCAAATTGACGCCTTTTCCCGTCGCATGGCGGACTCGGCCTATCACCCATCATGCACTTGTAAGATGGGATCGTCCACAGACCCCATGGCAGTGGTGGATGCAAGCACGCGTGTCATGGGCCTGGAAGGTTTGAGGGTTGTCGATGCCTCTATCATGCCTCAGGTGGTGTCAGGAAATCTGAACGGACCAACCATCATGGTGGCCGAAAAAGCTGCCGATCTCATACGAGGCAAAACCCCGTTACCCAAATCTACCGCTGCTGTGTACCGACCCAAACAGCCTGAGATGCAAAGGTGAAGGATGTGCATGCGTGTATCTTGTCTTCATGCAAACTGTGTACCCTGGATTCATTTCATTCAGTGATGAATTATTCACATCACACTACAATTACAATGGAACTCGTAAATGGAATTTATAATCCTAGCTACTACTCATTAACCATTTCAATGCTAAGGTTATAGCTCAAACTAATAATTAGGTACAAGATTTGCCTGTTCTTATAAAGGATAAATCTGATTTCATTGAACTGTCAATGTAAAGTATGCCAAAAGTCTGAAATTCAGGCTTTTGGCATTTGCCAGTTCACAGAAATTTAATTTATCTCGTTAAAGAACACATGAAATTTGAAGATTTTGCATATTAAATTGTTTTAGTTTGGGTAGAATCGTACTGCGCCGTGAAAGGGTTAAGACATTTGTTTTCTTGTTTCAAGACGTGCGAGAGCTGAGAACACTTTGAGGCTTTTTCATGTCTTTCATCAATACATGAATACTTTGGTTCTTATGGGCTTGTTTTCATTTGAAGGTTTCTTCATCATATCTATTCTCTTTCTGAAGATGAATCTCATCCTGCGTTTGGTAGATATATTATGACTTATTATATTGTATTATAATTGCAGCTTCAATCATCCTTTACAATAAGAAAATGTTCATTCAGAGATTGCAAACATGAAGGAACTATTCTAGATAGCAATTTCATGGATACTATATTTGTTCACATTGAACTTTATGATACATTGTCTTTTATGCTTTTTCATTATCTCAATTTGATTTTTGTGATGTGTAAAAATGTCTGTTCATCCTAAAATATGATGAAGGAAATCTTATTCTATAATGAGATGTCTGTGTGTGCGTGCGAAATATTTAGCTTTTTTTCCCAGAACTATCTATATAATCCATCTAGGATCATTTTTTTTAAAAAACGTAGAGCTACGAAATCAGCGATAAATATGTTTCAAAGCTGTCTTTTCGTCAAGCGTTGTTATTTTTTAATAATCGACTGTCTCAATATTCATTGAGGATATTTTTTCCAGCACTCTCACTTTTACCTCTTTCAACAAGCATACACACACAGCTGTTTTGTGTCTGTTAGCTCAGTCTTGGTCCTGCCTGTAGTCCTGACACACTTGTAGTCATCTTACGTGTTTAACACTGTGGTAGCGAACTACAGGGTTACTTTCTTTCAGTGCTGGCAAATAAAACCTTTTTGAGAAGGAAAAAAAAGAATGTTTCTTCCAAACCAAGAGATATTTTATTGTAGATATTGAAAATAAGTTTTTTTTAAAGTAATATTTTTGTTCTATTTGTTTTTGTTTTGTTTTTTTGGTTTTTTTGCGAAATTGATCGGATGCTTTTCCTTTTTTATGATATGAAAGCACCAATATTTGTTTTGAAACATTCTTATCTCCTTCTATTTTACCTAACTTTTACCGGATAGACTCACCTATTGTGCTCAGAAAACGGATTCTGTACCAAGACAAACAAGTGTACTGTAAAAAAATATTTCACCGCATGTCAAATTAGAATATTATTATTATTATTATTATTATTATTGCTCTCATGAATTAAATATTATTGTCCTGTAAAGGTACAAATTTAACGCTATTTACAATCATTTTTACAAGAGCGCCCAAGCAAGTCTGTAGTAAAAAAAAAGGGCTTCGCTCTTAGCAATTAAATCTACCAATACAAAGATGCAATAGATGTTATATATGATGGCCATACTCACACGCACTAACATGCACCATTACGTTGGTTCATCAATGTGTTCAATGTGTAACAAGCTGACTGGGACATACGGTTCGGTCATATCAATACATACTACATCTTCATCAAGATCAATCATTTACTGTACCATTGATCAGCTTTCACACGGTATACTTATTATATACTTCTCATCCAGTCATATTCAAAACCAGCGTGTGAACTGTTGTTACAAATTCATGATTCTTGGGGCTTGGTGTGTTGTAAGGGATATATCATACAGTGTATGTGCACAGTTCATC
>JAUEKZ010185061.1:0-13044 GCA_031471865.1 Melibe leonina | reverse complement strand
TCTCTCTCTATCTCTCCCTCACTCTCTCACTCTCTCTCTCTATCTCTCTCTCTTTCTCTCTCTCTCTCTCTCTCTCTCTCTCTCTCTCTCCCTCTCTCTCTCTAAATAAACAAAGACATAAGAGCACATAAACTTTCAAGATTTTTGATATTTCAGTTGAGTTAGAATTAGACCTGGCTGGCAGTGAAAGGGTTTGACAGCTCAACCTTACACCGACAGATACAAAAAGCCCTCGATAAACAAGGGGGAAATGTGTACTCAGAGGCTGGGTGAGTATGTTCTAGTATGTAATATTAAAATGGACTGCTAAACCCGAGTTAAAATGGAGTTGGGGAGGGGGGGGGTTGAGTTGAGTCTTTAAGAGTAGTAAGTATCAAGGGATAAAAAAGACACCGGCAAAATTCCAACTAAATCCTTTCACAGAGCAATTGTACGTGTTATTATACCAGATAATACAGATTTCAGTGAACGGACAAAATAATATGCCAAAAGCCTGAATTTCAGGCTTTTCCGGCATATATCAGTTCGCTGAACTCGGATTTATATGGTATAAGACCAGGCTTAATATTGGTGTCCTTAGCATTGAAAGAATGGTGAAGGGGCTTTCTCATTTACCTCCCCCCGAAAAAAGAATAAGACGACGACGACCACTTGAACAGCCAGGGTTGTTGTTGAACGTGTGTGGAGACTCCATCCAGGAATGTCCTCAGTCAAAACTGTCTCATTTATCATGGCGGGGCGACGCCTGACCTTCACCTTCACCTTCTTAAGCCCATCTTGTGCTTTGAAGCGAATAACGCTCGCTACCGTTAGCGTATTATTATTACGCGAGTCTGTTATAAAACGATGCGTTGTTAGCGATCTTCCATCTTGGCAAACAACTTACGCTCCCCCATTCTCTCTGGTCTTTGTTACGTCATGATAAATTCGTTATTTAACAGTGTTATGATCTATCGTGTCTGCTACTTTCTGTCTATCAGAGTCTATTCTTCTAAATCCGATGACAAAGAAACCCCCATTCACCTTTTCACAGCGGGGTCCAATTAGTTCTAATCAAACAGAATATATGCAAAATCATGTGTGTTATTATACCAGATAATTACGTTTTCGGTGGACTGGCATGTGCTAAAAGCCTGATTTTCAGGCATATGTCACTCCACTAAAATTTTTATTGAGAACCGGCAAATCTTGAATGTTTTGATATCTCATTAGCTGCCACAAATAACCTTAGCATTGAAAGGGTTAATGTCTTGTTGCATTGGTTACCTCTGTTGTAATTGTGTCATTTGTCGTAGAAAACTATGAGGCATGGTGGACAGACAGACCACATTCATTATTCTCATCTCGCCTCCACTGTATCACAACAGACGGTATGCGTTTGACGTCATAATGACAACATGCCCGCATCCAAATGAGTAGTGTTCACCATTTTTTTGTGCATTTTATCGTTTTGTTGTTTTTTATTGACAACCGTCAAGAATTTCTCTTTAGAGCTCCGTCTTTAATTTGATATTAAAAAAAAAACAACAAAAAAACAACAACAACTACAACCTCCCCCCCCCAAAAAAAAAACAAAACAACAAAACAACAACAGTATAGGCCCAAAGAAAATCCAATGTCGAAGACTTGACTTTGAGTTGCGGATGGTTGGCTGATTGGTCGAATATTCATTTAGCGTCCATTTTGTTCTGTTGTTGTTTTTTGGCTGCATCAAAAGCGGATCTCTCTATTCACGTTATCGTGCTGCCACACATAGATGAACTGGAGGCTTACAACAGTACCTCACCCCGTCACAGTATACTGATACCGGACCAACCAATCTTAGTTTTCATTCAGTATATCTCCTTGTGGCGGCACGTTAACTTGTAAATAGAGATCCGCCTTTTATATGACATAAACTGTGTTAAAAAAGGGGGCGTCAACTGACAACAACCAACAAAGTAGCTGCATTCCTTGTAAATCTTTTACGCAGCTTACAACGCTCGGAATGAAAAGAAATCCTGTATATTATGGTTGTATTTTCAAGCATTAAAAAAAACCTATAATGTACGTGATGAATTTTGTGCTTATCTTAAACCTTTTAAACAGCAGGTTCTGGCTCTAACCCAACTTCCACATACAACTCATCAAAATGTATGTGTTCTTTTATACCATATAAATCCTTTTGGCATAATATGTCAGTTCACTGAAATCTGATTTATGTGGTATAAGAACATGCAAATATTGAAGAGTTTGGTGTCGTTAGCAGTGAAAGGGTTATCTATCTAGCCTCTGGCTGGCTTCTTTATTTTTTTCTCCATCTTCGACTGATGTGACACTTTTGGCAAAAGCTGGCATGCCGCGTAAGATCAAAGGCATTGACCTGTCACGTGGATTTGTGGAGGTGTTTGATCGGGATGGCCGTAAATAGCCATAAGTATAAAGATTTACCTATCGGGGCTTTTCAACATAGTCACACATTGTTGTCGATTAGCATACACATCGATCTAGCTTATTACCCGCCTCTGGTTTTTACAATGAATAAGGCATTGAATACTTAAATAGTCGAAAGTCTAAAGATTTAAGTATCGGGCCGATTCACAGTCAGATATTGTTTATTTTGTTATATTGTTATTTTGTTTGGCCTGATGAAGACCTTTGGTCGAAACGTCGCTTTTCTGTCTGTCTTGCTTTGTCTTTGTCCCACCATACTGGCCTGCCTGCTAATCACTCCCTTTGTTTCACCTCAGATATTGTTGTTGATTAGAATACATATATCTATCCAAAGACATATGAACAGTTAGACCTAAATGTTTGGTCTGGTGTCGGTCCGACCTAGGAGACACAAAATGGCGTCAATTAAGGCCATTGTTTACATATACTTATTGCATATGAGAATCAAAGATGGCGGACACTTGAGGTAATGGAATGATCGAGTTTTCTCCCTTGGCTCCCCATATGCGGTACGCACCATTAGACACCGCGAAAAGAAAATCTAAGATATATATATTATCCTATATTATATTTGCATCTATCTAGTTTATTATCCGCCAAGTGTAAAAGAGAGGGGATCGCTAGGCCAGTGGTTATTGAAGATAAAACAAAGGGAGTGCTCGCACTATACTAACATACTCAATCGTGTTATAGTGTTATTGGGGGGGGGGGGGGTGAATAATGCTCACTTGGTTGCGGGCATGTTGTCATTTTTAACGCATGACAGTCTGTATAGAACGCCACGGCAAGGGGAACAGACGGGCTGCTGGGAAAAGGCCAATTGTTGTTATTGTTGTTGTTGGTATTGTTTTTGTTGTTGTTTGTAAATATTTGAATGATAGATTTTTAACGAGTTCGCATTTTTATGTAGACGGTATGGTTAGATTAGTGTGTGTGTGTGTGTGTGTGTGTGTGTGAGTGTGTGTGTACCATTGCACTTTTCTGTTGCTTGGTACTACTTTAACTGTCACATGTCTACGTCACAGCTGCTAATCAAACAAGGGGACGTTACTCCCACTTGTCTCGAATTCATCATTGTAAACAATGCCATTATCAAAATATTGTTGTTGTCACATACAACGTATAATACGTGGAGGGAAGTTTTAGTATTATAAAAAGATTTATAATCGAAGTTTTAGTATTATAAAAAGACTTATAATCGACAGCCATTTTATCCCTTTCAATGCTAATGACTATTCATAAATACTACTAGGCACACAAAAATCTTCAAGATTTGTCTGTTCTTTGACCAGGTAAATCAGATTTCAATGACCTGACTAATGCCAAAAGCCTGAAATTCAGGATTTTGGCCTGTCAGTCCTCTGAAATCTGATATTTATATTGTATGGTATGGTGTAAAAGAGAGGGGATCGGTAGGCCAGTGGTTATCGAAGGTGAAACAAAAGGAGTGATTAACAGGCCATTATATTGTGACAAAGACAAGACAAGCGACGTTTCGACCAAAGCTAAGTTTTTGCTTGTTTATTTGTTTAGTTTATTTTGTTTTTTTTGTCCCGTTTGTCTTGACAAAGACCTTTGGTCGAAACGTCGCTTGTCTTGTCTTTGTCACAATATAATGGCCTGTTAATCACTCCCTTTGTTTCACCTTGTATGGTATGAACAAGTAAATTTAGAAGATTTTGCATATTAATATTCCGTTTGGTTAGAACCAGTTCTCGCTGTGAAAGGGTTAATGTGTTATGTACGAAATAGATATGTCAAACCATGTAATATAACGACTACTTAGAACACTTTCATTGCTAGCTCCAATTTTAACCAAATTACCAACTTTTCTACATGTGCTGTTCTATAGGGGAAGGTGGTGGTGGTGGTGGTGCTGCTGCTGCTGGTGGTGGTGGTGGTGGTGGTGGTGGTGGTGGTGGTGGTGGTGGTGGTGGTGGTGGTGTAGTCGTGAACTATCGCCCCAATCAAGGAAATCAAGGAATTAACTTTTCATACGGACGGTAATTTAATACCTGATGAACTTCCTTGACCATCGGTCAGCGGCCGATCCTTCACAACTGTCACGAGGGTCATCTATCATAGACACACATATACACACACACATAAACATACGCATCAACACACACACACACACACACGTACACACACATCACCACATCAACACACGCAGATATCAATATAATATACGCATTAACGGACTCACACGCACGGACATCAAAACACACACACACATTAAAATGTACAAGCAAACAAACACACACACACACATATACACACCCATACACAAGCGCACACATACACATACATACACAAACGCACACACACACACACACGCACACACACACACACTTACGTACACGTCAGCACATGTCAGTAAGAATGATCCCTCACCCTCCTCAACTCTTTCCTTCAGCCCCTCCCATTTTGCCTTTTTCTCATCCCTGTGGTTGTAGGTTGTTGGTTGTCGGTTTTTGCATGTTTAATGCCCTTTTGAGCATAATTGAAGTCATATCAAAGGCGGAGCTCTCTAGACTAGTTATCGTGCTGCCACACAGAGTTACACGCAGGACTCACTCCAATATCTCACCCACTGACACCGGGCCAACCAGTCTTAGCACTGTGTTCTCATTGCGGCAAACCCCGGGTAGGATAGCTGATAAAATGCCGGTTTTAACCCTTTCAATGCTGAAGACACTAAAATCTTCAATATTTTCCTGTTCTTATACCAAATCACTGAAATCTGATTTATCTGTTGTAAGAACGTGCACATTTTGACGGTTTTTTTTCAAGTTTCTGTTCGGCTAGAATCGGACCCCGCTGTGAAAGGGTTAACGCCTTAGGTATGACAAGACTGGGGTTCGAAACCCAGACCTACCGGTTCAAAGGTGGAGGACCTACCTTGATTTATGTATGCTGTGACACCGATGAAAAACGCCCTAGCCCAATTTTTCGACATTGCAAAAATCCGCTATACAATTGTCGTGCTTGAATAGCGACTTACGTGTCTTTATACAGCAAAAAAAAAAAATCAATTTTGAAATAATACCTTTATACAATTTACATACAAATGGACCGTCATTTTTTAAAAATATAGATCTAGTACATATTATTATATTGTCAAGCATAGAGAAAATATTTGATAAGAAAGCAATAAAAAGAAGAAAACGAAAGAAAAAAAGGAAGAAGCATTGCAGCGACGAATGTACCGTGACGTAACAAGATGGATGGGATCGTCTGCCCGGGCCGGTTTCATGACGCGAGACCAAAGCTTAGATAGTCCGAGGCTATGTTCTAAATTTAGCACGGTTTCGGTACAGAGTGAATTGTTTTTGATTTTTTTTAGTAGTCACAATTTTCGAAGGGAGCTGAAATAAAGCTAAATTTAGAACTTAGCCTCGGACTAAAATCTAGTCTCGCGTCATGAACCCCGCCCTCAATGACTACGCCGTTAGGGCCAGGCAACTGTTACTTAAGTTAGTAAATAGCCATCGAAGTTTGTGTTATGTGCTCTGAAACCTAAGTAATATTGAGAAAGAGAGATAGACAGAGAGAGGAAGGTGAGAGAGAGAGAGAGAGACAGAGAGAGGATGGTGAGAGAGAGAGAGAGAGAGAGAGAGAGGAAGGCGAGAGAGAGAGACCGAGAGAGGAAGGCGAGAGAGAGAGAGACAGAGAGAGAGAGAGAGAGGAAGGCGAGAGAGAGAGAGACAGAGAGAGGAAGGTGAGAGAGAGAGAGAGAGAGAGGAAGGCGAGAGAGAGACAGAGAGAGGAAGGTGAGAGAGAGAGACAGAGACAGAGAGAGGAAGGCGAGAGAGAGAGAGAGAGACAGAGAGAGAGAGAGAGGAAGGCGAGAGAGAGAGACAGAGAGAGAAAGGTGAGAGAGAGAGAGAGAGAGAGAGAGGGGGGGGCCTTAAGCTCAAAAGGACTTAATGTTATCATATCGATACCACGAATACAGCGATGGGGAAACTTGAAGCATCAAACACGATAATGAGATGTGATAAAACTTTTGCCCAGTTGCACGGGGCAAACAAAAACAATGACAATAATTCTCAAAATATGTTCAACAAATTGTCCTCATAATTTATACAAGTGCATTTTTCCAATATTCAAAGCAATTATTCGATTTACATCTAACTTGAAACCAACGAAAATAATTGAACATATCTTTCTGATTTTATCATACAATTTTTGAACTTGCATTGGTGTTCGGCATCGAGTTCTTGACCATAGCACGACTTTAGGAGTGCAATTATCAAGAACGAGTACCGAAAACCAATACAAATTAAAAAAATGTTTTATTTCCCCCCAACCCCCCCCCCCCCCGCCCCCATTAAAAAATATAGTTAGCAAAGATTGTTCTGGATTATTTTCAGAAGCTGTGCAATTATTTAATTGAACCCTTAATTAAAAGACTATGCTATAATTAGACAAACCTAGCAACCGCTCATCATTGCTAAATTGGGTGTAGTAATGTTACACTTAGTGCTGCGTACAGTTAATGTTATCTGCCAATCTTCTTATTCGATAGTTTGTTTGTTTGTTGAGAGCTTTAGGGCGCTTGTAACTGCTATGGTCATATAAGCGCCCATATTCGATAGTTACGATGTGGCGCTTGAAGTTGACAATGGTGCACCAAAAATAGGGGGAACAATTACTTTCTTCCGCACGAAACAGCGAAAGTTTTTACTGATTTATTGAACCCTATCAAACCTGAACAATGATAAAGAAATGTCCCCATTATCTTCAACTTCATCTTGCCAACTCGCAGTCTTGTGTTGCTGGCCAGGCAATGGACGTCGTAGCAGGTGCAGGGTTAAAATCCATCTCTTAGTCTAACACTTTTCTATATATATGTCCATTTTACTGCTTTCTATGGCTTTTTATCGTGCCTGCACCACATGTTATTTCAAATTGTAGTAACCTAACCCTTTCAGTAGGCGCGGTGGCCCAACTGGTAGCAAAGCAGCACAGAACACGGAGGCACCGGGTTCAATTCCTAGCAGTGGCACTTCGGTTTTTCCTTGGGCGAGGAAATTTTACTCCAATTGCCTCACCCCACCCAGGTGTAAAATGAGTACCAATCCACAATTTGGGTTGGGGAAAGAAATCTGCAATAGACCAGCGTCCCAACCAGAGGGTGGCATTCATTGACAGTTATCCGCTGCACGTTACACAACCGGGATAAGCTCCTAGTCCATGGGTCATTGGGATTTAAAGGATTTACTTTAACATTTTCACTACTGCTTATGTTGTTTCTCACAAAACTACAAACTAGAGACATCAAAATCATCAAGATTAACTAACTCAAAACAAAGATTGGTTTATATCTTACCCGACTGGGGCGTAAGGCACAACTTGTCTCGCTGAGGAAAAGCACAACAAGGCAGCCATAGCCACCAGACAGAGCACTGGCATCCCCATGTTTGTCCTGCAGGATGTGAACCCTCAGATGAAACGGGTGCACGGAAAGCAGACGCCGAATAGCAGATCACCGCTCCTCTACGATGTCCCGAATCACTTCCTTGCCAAACAAACAACTTTCCACCCTTACACGCAAAAGAGCTCTCTCGGTGACAGCCACTCGCACCACCGCCTTCCGGTGTATAATATTTATACAGCCCAATATACTTCTCCCCCTTGTCCTGTGTGTGTGTGTGTGTTTTGGTTGGTGAAGAGAAGTTACGTGAAGAAATGTCCGCTCCTCCGACGGTGTCACCTGTCAAGTAACACGTAGATGACCTGGGGAGGAGGGAAACAGCGTTGACGATGAGGATGGGACGAAAACCTTAAGAAATGTAAGGATAGGGAGGGGGATGGAGTTAACCTTTTCACTGCTTAGGCTGTTTCTCAATGTACTAGATAACTGTAAGCATCAACATCTTCAAATATTTCCTGTTCTTATACAAGATTCATAAGATTTTTATTGGACTGACAACATTCAGGCTTTCGGCACGACATGTCCGTCCACGGAAATCTTATCTACTTGTATAAGAACACGGGAATCTCGACTTTTTGTATATTCTGTTTGGTTAAAATCGAACCTCGCTGTTAAAGGGTTAAAAAATCATGGTTGGTTACTTACTGCTGAGATGGACGGGTTTTTATGCTTTAGGATAAAAATATTTACTTTTGGAGAGTAAGACAGATAAGGGAAAGAGGGGGAGGGGGTGGAGGGAGGGCGTGGTGTTTCATAGACATCTTCCTGGTTTAAATAAAGGAAAGTGTGTTGTCATCTTGAAGGGATTTTAAAACCGGTTCATCATGACTCACATAATAATACAATTCAAACCAAAGCGTGTGTGTGTGTGTGTGAGAGAGAGAGAGAGAGAGGATGTGTGTGTGTATGTGCGTGTGTGTGTATGTGTGTGTATGTGTGTGTGTGTGTGTGAGAGAGAGAGAGTATGTGTGTGTGTGTGTGTAAGAGAGAGAGAGAGAGAGGATGTGTGTGTGTATGTGTGTTTGTGTGTGTATGTGTGTGAGTACGTGTGTGTGTGTGTGTGTGAGAGAGAGAGTATGTGTGTGTGTATGTGCGTGTGTGTATGTGTGTGTGTGCGTGTGTGTGTATGTGTGGGTGTGTATATGTGTGCGTGTATGTGTTTGTGTGTGAGTATGTGTCTGTGTGTGTGTGAGTATGTATGAATATGTGTGTGTATATGTGTGTGTGTGTGTGTGTGTGAATATGTGTGAGTATGTGTGTGTGTATTTGTATGTGTGTGTGTGTGTGTGAATATGTGTGTGTGTGAGTATGTGTCTGTGTGAGTATGTGTGAGTATGTGTGTGTGTGAATATGTGTGTATGTGTGAGTATGTGTGTGTGTATGTGTATGTGTGTGTGTGTGTGTAAATATGTGTGTGTGTCTATATGTGTGTGTGTGAGTGTGAAAGTCGAGCTGAAACACAGATGATATATGACACATCTAGGCATATCCAAGGAGGTTAGATAAAGTACTCTTTGAATGTGTAAGCTCCTTGGGCCTATCACTGGAAGCACTTGAAAGCTTAAACTTTTAAACATAGTATTTCTTGACAAGTCATCTAATAATATCATATCATATATACAGAGCATATAGGCTGGAAGCCATTAAAGGCCATGGAAAAAGGGTCACATTTTTAAAATAATGCTATTACAAATTCAAACATAATGGAAAAGATATTCTAGGAACGTTATGAAAACAGAACAAAAGTAATGAAATTTAAAGAAGAATTCCGCAGGTTCAAAATGGTTAGTCATAAACATAACGCAATTTATCACCAATTTTTTAATCAATCGTAACCTTAAAATTGTCCACAGAGGGTGCATTTTTAGATTCGTAAATTGTTCCTTGTTTTCACTACCCTGTTGATGAGAAAATGCCAGATAGTTGGTAGACCCGAGGCAATTTTTTGAGACAGACAATTTCTTCACACCTTTATAGATTGTATGCGATGAGCTGAAATACTCACATCAATGCTAGCATGGTACAAATGAACATACCTAATACAATCCTTATAATGAATGTCATATTACAACTAGAATAGCTATGCACAACCATTTTGGACATAGATATACGTGTTGAAGAGGCATAATGTGCCAAGCAAAAAGAGATTTAATGAATTGGTCAAACTACCACTCTGATACAGTGACGTAATACTGCAAGGAACCAGCTTGGGATCTCAACTAAATCGGTGGGGCATGAGCCTCAGAGCTGGTAGATCAGGGGTTCGAGCCCCGGCTGAGTTATAACTAAAAGGTTGAAATTGGCGTCTTCACTTATAGCTGCCTGGCGATCGGTGTTACGGGATCAGCGCCAAGGCCGGTTGACCCGGTCTAAGAATACTGTGATTGGGTGAGGTATTTTAGGAAGGCCCCTCCGTTTATCTCTGTGTGGCGGCACGCTAGTTTTGTCTAGAGAGGTCCGCCTTTGACTTTTATGTTTAATGGTGTCAAAAAGAGTGTTAACAGGCATGGACCTAACAACATCGAAAATGCATATTATATTTTATATGATACTACTCCTACTTCTTATTTCTTCTCTTTCTTCTTCTTTTTCTTCTCTTTCTTCTTCTTCTTGTTCTAATTCTTCTTCTTCTTCTCTTTCTTCTTCTTCTTCTCTTTCTTCTTCTTCTTCTCTTTCTTCTAGTAGTAGTTGTTGTAGTAGAAGTAGTAGTCTAGACAGTTTCTTCATAATTTGTTGTTTATTCTAATTTGATTGCTTTTTAATTTGTGTAGTAATTGATATTACCTCCCTTATTTCATGACCAAATCTCGTTACTTCGTCAAATCTTGACCACTAGGCATCACCGCGACTCTAACTAATACAAAACACTGATTAATATCAAGATGTAAACTGTAGACTGTTTAATTTGAAAAATCTGCTCACCTTATTGAGATTCCAACAAAGGTAATTTGAAGGTGTCTGGTTTTTGTCAACCTAATAGAAAAGTGAAAAACGTTCCAAGTTCCTGACCCCTGTTGACGAGGGTCACTGAACAGAGCGCACTGAGAAATTGTGTCCGGAGAGAACGATTATAAAGCGTTGTTTTAAAGCCCCCCCCCCCTCCCCTCCCCCCTTCACTCCTCGCATGGTTGACAACAGAATAATGAAAGGCGAAGAGAAAGAGATCTACATATGTATGTATGTTATGTGGGAATAAGATATTATAATAAAGAAGTGTAAAAAAGAGAGAAAGATAGAGTGAGACAGAGAGAATTGGGAGAGAGAGGGTTCAGAGGGATGGATGAAGAGGGGAGAGAGAGAAGGGGGGGGGGCTGAGGGATGAGTGGAGAATTAGGAGATAGAGATAGAGACAGAGAGAGATAGAGGGAGAGAGAGAGGGAGAGAGAGAGAAAGAGAGAGACAGACAGAGAGAGACAAAAAAAAGAGGGAGAGAGAGAGAGATAGAGAGAGAGACAGAGAGAGAGAGGGAGAGAGAGAGACAGACAGAGAGAGAGACTAAGAGTGAGAGAGCGAGAGAAAGAGAGAGACAGGCAGAGAGAGAGAAAAAGAGAGGGAGAGAGATAGAGAGGGAGAGAAAGAGAGAGGGGGGCAGAGGGATGGAAGGGAGAATTAGGAGAGAGGGAGGTAGAGGGATGAATGGAGAACTAGGAGAGAGTGAGGTAGAGGGATGATTGGAGAACTAAAAGAGCAGAGAGTGAGGCAGAAGGATGGAAGGGAGGAGTTAGGGGGAGATATGGAGCAGGGCAGTATGAGATAGTGAGGTTGTTGTGGATGTGGTTTGAGTTAGGAGAGAGGAGGGCCGGGGAGGGGGCGGATGGGAGAGGGAGAGAGAGGGAAAGAGAGAGATAGAGAGAGAGAGAGCGAGAGAGAGAGGGAGAGAGAGAGGGAGAGAGAGGGAGAGAGAGAGAGACAGACAGAGAGAGAGAGAGAGAGAGAGTAAGAGTGGGAGAGAGAGTGAGCGAGAGAGGGAGAGAGAGAGGGAGAGTAAGAGTGGGAGAAAAAGAGAGGGAGAGAGAGAGGGAGAGAGAGAGAGACAGACAGAGATAGAGAGAGAGAGAGGGGGAGAGAGGGAGAGAGAGAGAGAGAGAGAGAGTTGCCATTGGTTCACAGTACACAACACGGCTTACACATGTCATTTGTCTTCCCAACATGTCAACTTGTGACTGCCTACTGTATTCATGACTCGACCGTAACGCTGGCTTTTTGTCACCCTCTCCCTCTTTCTCTCTTTCTCTCTTTACCTTTTTCTTTCTTTCTTTCTCTCCCTCTTTCTCTCTTTATCTCTTTATCTCTTTCTTTCTCTCCCTCTTTCTCTCTTTATCTCTTTATCTCTTTCTTTCTCTCCCTCTTTCTCTCTTTCTTCTCTGCCTCTCTCTCTCTTTCTCTCTTTCTTTCTCTCTTTCTCTCTCTCTTTCTCTCTTTCTTTCTCTCTTTCTCTCTTTCTTTCTCTCTTTCTTTCTCTCTTTCTTTCAGTCTTTCTCTTTTTCTTTCTCTCTTTTTTTTCTTTCTTTCTCTCTTTCTCTCTTTCTCTCCCTCTTTCTCTCTTTCTTTCTTTCTTTTTTTCTCTCTTTCTCTCTGTATCTCTTTCTTTTTTTCTCTCTATCTCTCCCTCTTTCTCTCTTTATCTCTTTCTTTCTTTCTTTCCCTCTTTCTCTCTTTCTCTATCTTTACTTCTATTTTTCTTGATTTCCTCACTTATTCTTTTTATTCTTCTGTATTTCCTCCTCTGCCTCCGTCTCCTCACTCCGCCTCCTCCTGCTTCTTATTTATTTCTTACTTTCTTTCCTGTGTTTCTGTCTGTCTGTCTTTTCTTTCTTTTTTTTTAGTCCCTGGAGGAGCCAGCGCGTCTCACAGTCGCGGTTCGAACCCCAGTCTTACAGGTTCAGAGGTGGACCCTCTTTCTATTGAGCTACGAGTTGTGGAAAGGGACATGACAGGGAGGAAACTCAATTGGAACGAGTTAGGAAAGATGGCCCAGGATAGAGTTGAAAGGAAGGAGCTTGTCTGTGGCCTATACTCTGCCAGGGGTGGAAGGCTATGATGAAGATGAATGGAAGGAGCTTGTCTGTGGCCTGTACCCTGCCAGGGGTGGACGGCTATGATGATGATGATGAATGGAAGGAGCTTGTCTGTGGCCTATACCCTGCCAGGGGTGGAAGGCTATGATGATG